>RJWH01003945.1:0-127353 GCA_004363575.1 Solenodon paradoxus
AGAGAGAGAGAGAGAGAGAGAGAGACAGAGAGAGAGAGAGAGAGACAGAGAGAGAGAGGGAGAGAAGAGAGAGGGTCTTTGTTTTAGGAGAAAATTACAAAGACAAAAGCATTAAGGTTACATGCTGTTTCAGTTACTCAAGACTCCCAGAATAATGGTGTGCTCTCTTGCTCTCCAAAAAGGTCTTTATCTTCTATTTTCTTGGCAATTGATTGAATTCTTTCTTTACTTGTGTAAAAGAGGTCGTGGTGCCTGCAGGAAAATAAAGCCACCAAACTGATCTTGGTCTCACAGATGGATTCAAAGGGAATGTGGCATTTCTTTATTTCTTTAATGGGATCTATGTCTTCGGGTGGAGGGAGAAAGACATTTGGAGAATTATGTAACTCAGAATATTGGATCCTTCAGGAACTTTAGAAGTTATGCAGTCTGACCTCTTTATAAGCAGATGCTTTAAGGGAATGAGAACCAGCCTCAGACTCTCTGTCCCCAACTTTCCAGCTCTGGAGGGCTTGCATCAATAATATAGTGTTCACAGAGGAGATGAGAGCAGCAGAAAGAATGTGTGACCTAAGGCTCCTATCAGCTTCTTAAAGACTGTTAGAACTAAAGAAATGATAAATATTACCATAAAAATAATACATGAGAAACTCATTCTGTTATTCACACAAGTTATCCACATTTCTTCCTCCTAGTCATGTCATGTATGTAATCATGAACCAGTATTATAAATCCACATGATGCTTTACAATTCTTGTCCTACTGTACATTTGGCTAATATTTGAAACACCTACTTCTTTCTTTGCTAAAATCTCTTTACCATAGTTTTACACAAAAATATATCTATTGTCCTAAAAAAAAAAAAAAAAGACCCCAATAGGACCATGTTAGCTTCTAGATACACATAAGAACTAAGTAAGAATCCACAGCAGTGTTTATTCATCCTTGCAGACCTCATCCTTCAGCCTGCACATGTGGGCACTTAGCAAAATATCTGTTGAATCACTGACTCAAGGGAGTTGCTGCCACCTTTATTGACTTGTGTGGGTGGCTGGAAGATGAGATCACTTTTCCCCTGATTTGCTTAATCAGATTATTTAGAGAAATAGATGGCTAGGAGGGATCATAGTAGTAGATGTCAGATAAGATTTGTATTCAATTTCTTGAAACAAAATGCCCTAAATGTGTCTTCCAGAAAGGAGAGGTTAATCTCTCTCTGTGGCTCAGGCTGCAAAGGTGCAGGCTATCAGAGACATGAACCTGGGTTTGAGACCAGGGCTGACCCTGGCCAAACCAAAGAAAGAAAGATATAGATTTCTTTCTTTGTAAGGAAAGTTGGTAAGTGCTTAGGAAGTAAGTGGTATAATGATTCAAAGAGATGGTATTGGGTACTGGGATTCTTCAGTTTTTGTTCTTCATTGTTCTTTATCTACATCATTCATGTTCTTTATCTACATCTCTGTAAAAATGGACACAAGATGGCTCTTCTAGGTCTAGGCATTGTGTTCTCCTTCCAGTCAGGAAGAGTGTAAAAGTTGTTGGCAATCTCTCTCTCTTTTTAAAATCAGAAAAACAGTGGCTTTCCTAGAAGCCCTTCCGAGTTGGCTTCTACTCACCTCCCATTGGCTAGAACTGGATCACATGCTCATCCCTAATTGCAAAGTCGTCTGGGAAGGATGTTTGTCAGCCACCTTGGAAAAACAGAGGTTCTTCTTTAAAGAGGTTCTGTTGGTAAAGAGGAGCATGCACACATGGCTAATCCCACAGTGGAAGGGAGCCAGACCCATATTGGGGGAGTGCACTGAGTGCTGTAGAAGCCCCATTCCAGTCTGAACAACTTGCCTTGAAATGAGGACGCAGAACACCATGGGGATTCATCGCCACCTGGAAATGGGATTTGGTTTCTGCTAAAGATCACATGGTGAGAGCAAGCAAGTATTCAGGAGCCTGGGAGACATTATGCCAAGTGAGGCAGCTGTGACTGTGGCTGTATTTTGTCGCTCTGGGGCCAGTCACTTACTACAGATATCACATTTGGCCAAAGGAAAATAAACTTGCACATCATGCTGAGCCCAATGGAGCAATTCCAGACTTGACTGAATTTTCCTGAGTTCTCGAAGGCAGCCAACCAAACGAGAGAAATGGCTGGCGCGCATTAAGCACTCAATAAATGGTAACTGGTTATTATTATTTAATGGGTAATATTGACCAAAAGGGGAGCCTGATGCATTGCAGGATGGAATTACAGTAGGGGAACTAAGAAAGATATAAAATATATACATTAGGAAGCTGGCTAAAGTATAATTATCATTTTGCATGCATGTGGAGAGAGTAGAAGGAAAGAACTGAGGTTGGAGAGGTTTTAGGATTCTTTTCCTAAGTGTGAAGGAAAATCATTGGGGTGAGGAATGGGGACGTTGAGTAGGGGAGTGAAACATGCAGATTTATGTTTTGAAAAATGCACCGTTGTGCTGAAATAGGCAGGAGGGAGTAAGGATGAAAGCAGGTAGAGGGAGACTCTGTGAATGTGCAGGTGAATGTGATGTGCTTGATCTGCAGTGCTTGTGGTGGACGTCATGAAGAATGGCCAGATTTACAGCACATTTGAAAGGCAGAGAAGATAGAATGAACTTGATGTATTTGGTGTGGGACTCCAGAGAGAGGAGCCAAAGGGAGAAGAGATGTGGGAGTAAGTCGTGGGATCATGGGCCATATTCTCTTTGAGATGCCTGTTGGACACCCAAGATGTGCCACCTAAGCAAGCATTGAAAGTGAGTTTGAAGGTCTGGACTGGAGAATCACATTCCAAAGTCCTTACAAGAGACATATTCTTTTAAAGTATGGAGCTGGATGACATGTAAACAGAAATGAAAAGAGATTCCAGGATTGGGTCTTAGGATAATGAGGAGGAGCAGCACACAGGGAAGAAGGACCCCCGAGTGTGGTATCTGGAATCAAAGTGGGGAAAAGTCCGACAAGGAGAAAAGGGTCACCTGTGTCGAGTGGTCATGAGAGCGTGAGTACTGAAGACTTATCATTGTGTTGGCATTGTGGGATCACCAGCTTCGTTCACGATGGCCTGGTGGAAGATGAGAGTTCCGGTAACTTCTCCAAGTTTCCGTGGGAGGAGTCATTATATAATTTGTTTGCTCTGCAAAGGAGTTTGGCCTTTATCCTAAGGGTGAGAGCGTATTTTAGCAAGAAGACTGAAATGGTCAGATTTGTCTTCCAGAAAGATCAGCCTGGTGATAGCGTGGAGGAGGGAGGGTCAAACTGAAAATAGCTGTTGCATGATGGTGGCCAGAGCCAGGTGGAGGCAGTGGAGTGGGGAGAGTATGTTTACTTGAAGGAAATTAAGAAGATAAAATATCTAGAACTTGAGGCTGGGTCCCACGTGGGAAGTGGGCAGGAGGCGGTAGCTCTGTGCCTCTGGGTCGTCTTTAAAATGAGACTAACAACAGTCTCTACTTCACAAGTTTGTTCCAGAGTCAGTGAGATAACGCGTGTCAGATCTTAGCCCAGTGCCTGGTGTGGCAGTTATTGAGAACTGAAAACAGAACTTTCCCATATTTCAGATGTGCTTACCCCCTTGTTAAACATCTTCTGGGGAACTGATGTCTCCTTCAGCAGTAAGAATCGACTCACCTCCTCTGAGAAAGCAGCAGTAACCATTTCTAAGGATCTAGAGTTAAAGAAACTCATTTTTTCCAGGAAGATGGCATGATGTATATTTAATGGTAGGTGTCATATAAGTTATACATTATTCTTTTACATTTTTAGTGAAACTCAAACATCAAGAATCACTTTGGCTGAAAGGATTTACTCAGAAAGAAGTGGATGTGATTGGCTGTCTCCATGATTGACATGCAGTGACGGCTAAGTTTAACAGTACAAAAATTTTATATGCAGGTCGATTTGCATATATCATGCCTTCAATTTGCTATAGAGATCGGGCACTTAGGTACACAATTACCCAATTACTGGGTGTCGTTTCCTAATTGTGGGGGCAAACGTGATAATTGAGCCCTCAAATGGCTAAGCACTCACAATTTGCTTCCTTTTAGGAAAGGTGGCACTTTCAAGTTTCATGGTAGAATTAAAAGCATCTGACAGCAAAGGATTCCTTTCCTAACAGGATGATGGTGTCATTTCAACACAAGCTGAGTGTTGTAGTTAGAAAATTTAAGGCGTGATTAGATCTAGACTTTCCTCATGGAAATTGCTGATGTTTCACTAAATACCATTTGGAATTTTGTCCCGGGATGCAACACTGGAATCAGAAATTTTGTTGGTAGGTGTCTTTGCTTACTCAGGAATCACCTTTGCCTGGAGGGGGTAATACACCCTTCCTCTGACTTATGCTATCAAATGGACACTTTTCTCTCCAAGGCAGCAATATTCTCTATCTATCCGTCATGCTCCTTTGTATCACTGCATTATTTCTGCCATTTAAACAGACCTAGGGAGGTTCTGTTTCTGTTCAGCATTAAAGAAGCTTCATGATGGGAACAGGATATAATGCTGAACTTGGAAGTTTGAATCTGTTCCAGATCCCAATTTGGTAGAAAGACATTGGCTATTGTTGTGGATTGGCTTGATGTGGGAATCAGCCTGCCTGCCTGCTTGCCTGCCTGCCTTCCTTCCTTCCTCCCTCCCTCCCTCCCTTCCTTCCTCCCTTCCTCCCTTCCTTCCT
This sequence comes from Solenodon paradoxus, assembly GCA_004363575.1. Classification (NCBI taxonomy): domain Eukaryota; kingdom Metazoa; phylum Chordata; class Mammalia; order Eulipotyphla; family Solenodontidae; genus Solenodon; species Solenodon paradoxus. Next base: position 4,694 of record RJWH01003945.1, read on the forward strand.
CCCTTCCTTCTTGTTCATTAAAAGTAACCTAAGAAAAGTAAACACAAGTTTTAATAGATATTATACCAAGAAAGATATGCAAATGTCCAATAAACACTGCACTGGAAAATTTCAGGAAAAATTTCTGAGTATCATTCATCATCAGGTAAATGTAAATAAAAATCAAGTAAGTAAGAGAACACAATACACTCTAGAATGGGCAATAATCCCACATGTTGGTGAGAATGTGAGGCAAGTGATATTCTCTTATATTGTTGATATGAGTGTGACAAGATAGAGCCACTTAAACAATGGTTTGACAGTTTCTTAAAAAGTTAAATACATATCTAGCCTCTGAGGCAGCAATCCCAGTTTTAGAGTTTACCTACATGAAAATATATTTCCACAAAAAGGCGTGCACGCACAAGAATGTTCATAGTAACTTTATTCTTAATAGCCCTAAGCTATGAATAACCTGATGTTCATTGATAGGTGAATAAACAGCATACAGTATTCAGAACAAAAATAAATCAACTTCTGATCCATGCAGTAACACAAAAATACTTCAGTCTTCTATTTCTATGACGATCTAAAACAGAGAAAACTAGCCAAATGTAAAATGTCAGAGCATTAGGTGATTCTAGGGGAGGGGATGGGGCTGAAAATGAAAGAGACCAAGGAACTTTCTGGGGTCACAGAAATATTCTCTATGTTGTAGAGGTGGGGTTACAAGGGTGATTTGTTCAGGCTGGTCAAACTGATAAGATCATTGCACTTCACTGTATGAAAATTATACCTCAATAAAACAGTCACACACAAAAGCGGGTTTTATTGAGCTTATGAAATGATGCACATTAAATTATTTAAAAGCTGAACATTGGCCAGTAGGATGCGATTTAAGAAATGTTCCTGCATACACTCATACACAGGGAGAAGGCTTAGACAGACTCGATTCAAATTTCACTTAAGCTACTTGAAGTTGCATATGCTTGGATGTCCTATGTCACTTCTCAGTCTCTTTCTTTGTATCTAAATTGAACATAGTAGTCCCCACCTTACAGGGTTTGAGGGAGTGATTGAATGGATCCATGTAAAGTGCCTGGAATGTAAAAGTCATTCAATATTTTTAAATATGTCTTATCCATTCACTACTATCTATTGAGTGCCAATTATGTCAGGCACTGCCAATAAAATGGTGAGCTAAATCTGAATGCAGTTCTGCCTTCGTTTAGAGTCTGATTGGGGAGTTGAAAATTAATTGCATAATTGAGCAAGCAACAATGAACTTTTTGTGATAAGTGCTAACTTGGAAAACCTAGTGCTATGAAAGCTCATAATGGTGGAATCTGACTTTATCTAGGTCATCAGGAAAGGCTTCCCTAAAGAAGGGCTACTGAACTCAGATGTAGAAGATGATGAGAATAATGCCATGGGTGAGGTATCATGCAGTTTAGTTGTGAGTTTGGGAGTCTGAAACACCAACGAACACAGCAGGAAATAAGGTGAAGGGTACATAGCTAGCAAGATGCAAAATGCAATAGAAATGAAGAAGTAGCTTTCTCAGAACAGGAAGCAAAGACGAAGATTTTAAAAGTGTGAAAACCAGGCAGCTTTGACCTGAATTACTATGGTCAAACTAGGATCATCACTATTATGCCTTGCACTGTTGTCCTTTCTCCCCATCATTTGTGTACTAATCGTGGCAATATTAACTGTTATAACTGACACTCAAGTCTCAGTAGGTTCACACCCTAGAAATTGACTTCTTGCTTATGAAAAGATCTTTGTAAATGACAGCATTCCATGAAGCCACTCAGAGACCCAGGCTCCTTCCACCTTGTAGCTCCACCCTTTACTTAGGCCTCAGAATCCTCTCTGTTCTATTGGCTGATGGGGAGAAAGAGGTGGAGAAGATACACCCTTCTACTCACTTGGTGTCTGTTGGAGGAAGTGCACAGCACATCTTCTCATATTGTGAGAATAAGTCACATGGCTTCACCAGCTGCAAGGAATACTGGGATTTGTAGTCTTTGGATGGGTAGATACTTCCCAGTGATAACAGGGAAGAACCAATCACTGGTGGTCAGCTAGTCATTAATGCCACAACCCACGTCTCTCAGGGAGCAGCACCCTCTCCACCCCATGTCCTGTGCCTTCAGAGCTCACCTCATTGTGCTTTTTCCAGACTTTTTGCATGCCCAGAAGAAGTTTTGCCAAACTAAAACAAAAGTGCTGAGTTCTCCTGCCGACAGGCTTGCCACGGGAACTCTGGTTCATAAATCACAATGCAGAGGCAGTTCGTCATCTGAAAAATGAGGAGGAAGGGCTGCCAGAAATCAGCTCATAAAACAGATGTTCTTTTGGTGGAGAAGAGCAAAGGGAAGCGAGACGACAGAAATTGAAAACCCAGGAAAGTAGCCGTTCTGTCCTAAATATAAAAGCACATCATTCCTAATGTAATTCACTTTCTCCCTCTTACTACACCCTGCCCTCCAGGAAAAAAAAGTCATTTTCCCGTTTCATTATGTTCCACTTTGGTGGGCACAATAGCTATCTTTCCTGTGTTTCCAAACTCAGAGAGTAGGGGCAGTCATTCTTCCCCGGAGGTGACACATACAGCGAAACTGTGATAATGATGGCAGGTTTGAGTGGACCCATGTCATTAAATCGCACTCCGGATAAATAAGCCTCACTTCAATGGTAACCATTTGTTCTTGTTTGGGAGCTGCCAGGATGGCATGAAATATTCAGTGACAAGGGTCAGTTCTGTTCTCAGAGAGGAGCTCCTGCCTAATTTCCCATACGGTGGAACACAGGGTGGAGATTCTAGCCTGTGCTGGCCTTCCCCAGGACGGCTGTGTGGCAGGGCTGTGTTGATGATTCTGGGCTTTGATAGGAGGAAAACAAAACAAATTCCTGCTGCCTCTGGAAGGAATTGGGGACACAGTTGTTCCCAAGTGTGTTGAAATGTCCTTGAGAATTTTCTTTGTCATTTTCTGCTGACTCCCTTGAGATGAATGGGGATTTCCGAGGACTCCATCCCTTGTCCGTGTCCTTTCATACTTACTTCTCCCTGTTTCTTACCCGGAGATTATTTGTATCAGGTGAAAGGGTGCTTGCTTTAAATTACATGGATGCTTTATTAATATGGTAAATGATCATACTCAAATTATATCCACCTATTATGGCGCATTATGAATGTATTAGCAATGAATGGAGGTACTTTACTTAAAGATCTGCCTATAAATCAGTTGAAAATGGGAGAAAGAGTCATCGCTTATTTATGCGGTCTGGGAGAGAAATTATAGAGAGCAAAGCTTACATATCCTCCTGTTCTGAAAACATTATGAAACATTGATTATATGTTTGCCATTAAGTTTATGCTCCTGTTGCCTTTATGTTCCTGATATATTATTAATCTTTCTTAGGAATTCAACTCCCAGAATCTGCTCTTGATATGAGCATGGAAAGCTTCAGAGCGAGGCAGGGACGTGCTGTTGGGCACCCACTGGGTGTTCTCTCTCTCTCGCTGTGTTGGCGTTACTCAGACGAGTTTGAGAATGTGCTGTCCTCCTGGGAGAGTTTACCGTTGCCCGGGGTCTACTGCAGGCCTGCTTCTTAGGAAATGCAAATTAACAGACATTCATTTGGTGTCTAGTCTGAGAACTAATGATGAGACCAAGGTGCTGTTAGCATACATAAAATAAAAGGCATTCTGGAAAATTCTTCCCTGCACCATCATAGTCCTCCTTTACAAGATTCCTGGAGTGAAAGACTCACATTCAATTACAGCAAATATGAAAGGAAGCACCATTTCATTCTTTGGTTAAGATTCTGCTGAGAGCTATTGTTTTAAAATTTGCTGGTGAAGTGGACTGAAATATGTGGCCTCATGTAAGGATCTCTTGGGTCCCCTCTTAACTTCTAATGTCTCAGATCTTGCTGGAGCAATCAGAGCAGGTGATGAGCGTGTCCCAGGAGGTAGATGAGGCTCAAGAGGGCTGGACTGGGGCTTGGTAGGATTGGCTGCTTGGCTGGACCAGGCAGAAGAAGCATGACCTTGTCCCCTGGGAACTATAGCCCAGTGCTGTCCAGGGTCTTGAACTAGACTAGTGGGCCCTTCCCTTGAGGATGAGGAACAGAGAGCTATTCTGAACCTTCTGTACCTTCTGCGCCTACTTGGTGCTGGGCTTCTGCTAAGGTGGTGGACATCCAGCCATGAGTCTCCAGTGTCTCCTAGGCTCTCAGTCTTTCAGCAGAGGGTGGACGTGTAAACAAGTGACGGCAGCAGTGTTGTTAGCAGCACGTGTTAAGGTGATAATAATAACAGCTCATTGAGCGCTTCTGGTATGGTGGGCACGCTGCTAAGTCCTTTCTAAGTTTGTACAAGTCGCGGAGGTAGCGCGGAGAAGGGAATGGTTTGTTTTGGCAGGACAGGCGTTCTGGAAGAAGTCAGATTTATACCTGTGTATGAAGGAGTAGAAGTACTCCCGGTGGGAAGGCGGGAAAGGTCAGCCCAGACCAGCAGAACTCGTGTGTGTGTGTGTGTGTGTGTGTGTGTGTGTGTGTGTGTGTGTGTGATGACATCAGCCTGAGACAACCATTGTTTGGGAGAGAACTCTAAGCACCTTGAAATCTTTAGAATGTCTGTTGGGAGCTGGCATGAAAGGACTTTGAAAACAGGTTGAGTGAAATTGTACTTTTTATGCCAGGACAACCCAAGACAATTGGATTTTCTCTTGTCGCGCGCAGTCAGTGAAGGAGGAGACAGGACTGAACTGGGTCTTGTAAAGATGTCTCTGACTCAATCGGGAAGATGGTTTGGAGGCAATGAGACATGAGTGGGAGCCAGACAAGAGTCAACAGGGACTGAAGGATGGAAGTCGTGCTTGAGAGTGGAGAACAATTTGAAAAACAAGGCGACAGTGACTTGATGCCATGCTGGCTAATTGGGTGCGAGGATCGAGGGGGAGGGAAGCGTCAAGGAGGACTTCACGCCTTATTAGCTGGCAGATCGAGTGCAAAGGGCTGGAGTCCAACACACACACACACAGCCGGTGTCAGTTTCTGCTGGAGTTGGGCGGTGGAAATGAAAACGGCTTTTTCTGGTTTTTTTAAATGGTGGTAAAACACAGATAATATAACATTCTATAACATTCTATTGTCCGTTTTAAATGTGTGGTCCAGTGATACGGGATTCGTTCATATTGTGGTACGGCCTTCGCTGCCTTCCCTCTTCATCTTGCAAATCTGACGCTCGGCGCCCATGAGCAGCATCACCCTCCTCCCCTCTTCCCAGCCCTGGTGAACACCTTTCTGCTCTGTTCACTGATTCTGCTCGCTCCGAGTACCTCACAGATGTGAGCTCGTGCCTCGTTTGTCATTTTGTAACTGGCTTTTTTCACTTAGCATCGTGTCCTCAAGGTTTATCCATATCATGGCGTGTGTCAGAGTTTCTTCCCTTGTGAAGGCTGAGCAGCTTCCGTCGCATGTTTATACCACAGCCTGCTGATCAGCTAGTGCAACTCATGCTTCTGTGACTGGGGGTGTACACAAATCTCTTAGAGATCCTGCTTTCCATTCTGTGGGGTATACATATTGGAAGTGGAATTGCTGGATCTTATTTTGTTACACTTTTTTTAATATTCTGAGGAAATGCTATACCGTTTTCCATAGCACCACCAGTAAGGCACAAGGATGCCAATTGCTCTACATACTTGTCAACGCCAGTTTTTTAAAAAGTAAGTGTGCATTATCAGTGGGTGACATACATTTCTAATAGTAATATTTATCATTTCTTTGATTCACAGTTGTATTCATTTTGGGATATGAAACTGCATCTCGGTTCATAGTGCCTGGTTTTTGCCAGTAGTGTCTTAATGGAGTGGGGTGTGGTGCATGTCGGATGTCTGTGTTTCACTCTGCGCTCTGAGGCGGCCCTCCCTGCAGCGTTTCTGAATCCGGCTGTGTTTGGGATTCCTCTTTATTCCTTTCCTCATCCCCATACCGCCATGTTGGATCTCATTTCTCTTTTCTTAAGAAATATTCAGCTTTTCCTCGCTTATGCAAGAGTGAACATTGCTGTTAATACTTCGTTAGTACCCATCTCAGTGACACCTGCATGTTTACCGGGACCAAAGTCTGGAGTCAGATTCTCCCTTCAAACCCATGGTCAACTGTTTACCAGTTAGGTTAATCTTGAGAAAATCAGATAACTTCAGCTTCCTTCTCTGCAGAATGAGGTTTCAAAGGACTCACTGCTGAGTTGCTTTGAGAATTAGAGGAACATCTGGCATTGTAATCAGTGCTCAATTACAATCACATTTGTTCTTTTAAAGGCAGCAAGCGACGTTTGTAGAGGTGGGCCTTCTGAAAGGGAAGTAGGCAAAGATTGTGTATTCTGTGGTGATCACTATTCTGCTTAGATATTGGGTCTGAGTTTGGGTCGCTGCAACGAAAACTAGGTGACTTAACCTCTAATGTATGGAGCCATAGACTGAGTGTCCTAAACCACAAACATTTTTTTCTGAAGTTATGGAGTCTGAAGTTCAAGATTAAGGTGCTTGCAGACCCCGTGTCTAGTGAGGTCTGGTTCACAGACCATCTCTCACTGTCCTCCCAGGTGCAGAGAGCTCTGAGACCTTTACTCCCGGATAAGGTCGCCCATCCCATCATGGAGCCCCATCCCCATGGTCTCACCTAAACCTAATTACCCCTGCAAAGTTCTCGCCTCCAAATACCATCTCGCCTCCAAATACCATCACTCTGGGGATTGGGTGTCAAGATATCAATTCCGGGGGGACACATACATTCAGTCCACAGTAGATGGCTTCTTTGCTTCGTCCTCTTATTCCTCTTTCCCTTTTGATTCACAACGTTATACTAAGAACAAGTGCAAATTCTCATCTTGCAGGAAAGGAACACAGTTGACATGTGTTTCTGCCTCACCCTTAAGCAGAAGCCTTCACACAGAATAGTTCTTAGTCAATTACAAGATGATGAGGTGAGGTTGCAGTCAAAGAGGCTATGACAAGAGCAGAATCCCTCTAACTCAGGGACCAGAAGCAATTGGAGAAAGAATAGTCAGCATTGTGTTAACCCAAGGTGCTCCAAGTGATTATCTATGTGAAATACTTGCAAGGGATGCAATGGGTATTGCAGATTTTGTCCAATTCCCCAGGAAGGGGAGAGAGCAAATCTTTCTAGCATTGAGGTTTTCATTTATTTTCATATAAGGGAAGATGATATAGGTTCATTTTGAGATTTTTTTTTTTTTTTACCTCATCTAAGGCAGTGCTGCAAATACAAATCAGGAAATCTGAGCAATTCCTATTTTCATGCAATTCCAGGCGAAGAAGTTACAGCGATCTGCCATAAATCTCTGAAAATTGAATGATGAGCTCCAAAGATGCGATAAGCATGGTCTTCCCTTTGGGCGTCCAGGGGATTCTAAGAAGCTTAACTTGCAAAATTGGCACTATGCGTTTGTGAGACAGCGACCTTTAGTCGTACTATCCAACAATAACTCTTATTGTAATACCAACTCACCCCAGGAATTAAGGTTATCTTTTCTTTTTCGTGGTGAGGGGAAGATGCGACTCCATCTCTGGTAGCCTTTCCATCTACTTCTGTATAGTAGAATCCTCATGGGCTCCTGTACTAATCCAAGGGATTGAGGATGGGGATAAACACTTTATTTCAATCTTTATAGTTTAGTTGGGCTTTGTAGTCAGGTAAATTGGGTTTTCAACTCAGTTATTTGTCATGTAACATATATTAATCTGAGCCCTAATTTTCCTACCTATAAAATGGGGATAATCTGATAGATTACAGAAGATAATGTCAATTTCTCGGCACATAGTACATATTCAATAAACATTGCGATTGCTAATTTGACTCTGACACCAGGCTCTTTAACAAAGGAAATATGTACGTTGGATGTAGGAGTTAAAGAAGACATCGTGCAAAATGAATGCAGTGCTGCGTGCTTCCCGTCCCACCTCAGTCATCATCCTTGGTCACAGCTCAGGCTACTGCAGTGGTCTGAAAAATAAAATAGGGCCATATTGAATCGTGGCTTTGACTACTGTGAGGCTCTTATATTTAGGTCTGTCCCCAGAGAGAACCAAGACATCAAGCCCCAAGTTAGACCTCATGGATTATGTGAACAACTGGAAAGGAGCACCCACAGTCCCATCCAAGACTGCGACTCACCCGAGAGCACCCCTTTCAGGTTTTTCTCATCTGAATCATTCTTCTTATCTGTCTGTGGTCCCAAGGTCAGAACTGAATAACTGGGATTATTTTGCACAAGCTTAATTGCTCCTAAGACCATTTATTATAAACTCAATGTCCAATTTTGTATTGACTCAATTGTTTTTTCTTATATAAGGACAAAGTTTATGATTAAAGCTATATTGACAGTAGCCAGGATAACATTGCCACTTGTCCTTTGCCTGTGTTGCCAAAGGGCTTGTAATTAAAAATGAAACTTGACTTTTGCTCTTCTATCTCCATCTTCCATGGCACAATAATTACAAACAGAATGTTAAGAAATTCCTTCCTTTGGAGTTGCTCATACAAACCAGGGGACTGTTCAAATGAAGTCTGAAGCTTGTCCTTTTGTTAAAGGCTCCTCCCTTTTTTCTCCAATTGTTTTCCATATGACTGTGTTGGGTGAGAGGTGGACTTTGAAAGTGAATGAGAATTAAGTTGCATTTGTTGATTTTAAATTTAATTTTCATTCTATTAAACTATCCTAACAATCTAAATGGTATCTGAAGTCATGAAAACTCAATCCAGCAAAGACTAATTGAGAACTACTACGTAAAAGATTCACTGGAAGACACCACTGAAGGTAGAAAGATAGTGACTAGTGTATTCAAATGTCTTAGGAGAGTTTTCATTTCGAGGCCTGTAGGTGGTAAGCTCTTCAACATTAGCCTTATTGATATCTTTGTGAACTTATCTCCAGTGTCAAGGGAAACAAGACAGTATCAAAAACAGGACTACATCAACTAAAAAGCTTCAGCGTAGTGAAATAAACCATCAAAATGGAAAGGCAGCAAACTGAATGGAAGGAGATACTTACAAATCACACACTGAACAAGGTGTTAGTATCCGATAGATATAAAGAATTCATACATGTCAACACAAAAAACAATCAAGTTAAAGCATGACATGGGTAGACAGTGTGAACAGACATTTCTCCAAAGAAGACAGAAATGGACAACACGTACATGAGAAGATGGGTATCATCTCTTATTACTAAGGAAATGCAAATCAAAATCACCATGAGATATGATTCAAACCTGTGAGAGTGGCTATTATCCAAAAGACAAAAAACAGCAAATGTTTTAAGGATGTGGAGCAGAGGGAGCCCCATACATAATTGGGGGGAATGTAAACTGGTACCCCACTATGGAAAACAGTATGGAGACTCCTCCAAACATTAGAATAGAAATAATATATGATCCAACTATTTCCACTTCTGTAATTATTCAAGGAACATGAAAACAACAATTTGGTAACATGTATGTACTTTTCTTTGTACTGCAGCGTTAGTCACAAAAGCCACAGTTTGGAAACAACCAAAGTGAACGTCAATGGGCACACGTTGGAATTCTACCCAGCTATGAAGATATGACATCTTGATGTTTACAACAATATGAGTGAAAAGAGAGAATGATGCTCAGTGAAGTAAGTCAAATGGAGAAAGATTAATACCAGATGATCTCACTCATGTAGACAGTAAACAAAGCATACGAACAAACAGAATGAAATCCCAAACAAATTCTTACTTTAAGAATAAAAAATTAGTTACCAAAGGGCAAGGGGTCCGGCTGGGTAACTAAATTTGGTAAAATGTTTCAACTATATAGTGATGGAGTGAAACTAGACTTTTGGTGCCGATCACTCTTCAGGATACAGGATGTGGATTTGTAATGCTATCCACCTTAAACCTGATAACATTATAAACCAGTGTTATGTCAGTAAAAGTTAATTTAAAAAAATGAATATACCAGTGTCTATGGAGATGTTCAAGCAATGAAATCCCAAGCACCAATGAGCACCTTGATTCCAGAATGCTGTGGAATTCTAAGGACATGTCAACTTGACTGAGTTGGACGCATATTTGCTTTTATATAAGTCAACAGATTTCCCCCAGCACTTTATTAGGTATAATGTACATAGAATAAAATGTACAAATCTTGAATGTATAATTTGCCTAATATTTACATAGACATACAAGTACCATTGAGTTAGAATCTCTTTCTTCAGATCAAGATATAGAATTTCTCTCCAGAAAGTTGCTTTGTGCTTCTTTCCTGTCCCTCCTCCTCCCCAGGGGTAACCCTAGTCTGCTTCTATTTCTGGTGTTTATATAATCATAATCCCACAGCACACACCTCTTTGTGTAAGACTTTAGACTTGGCATTGTGTTTTTGAAATTCATTCATTTTGTTGCCTGTGTCAGCAGGTGAATCCTTTTCGTTACGGAGTAGTATTACATCTTGTCAATCCATTTAGATAGCCGTAATTTTTGTCTAGTATACACGAAACTGAAGCAGACACTCGTGTACCAGTGTCCGCCGCACAATTACTGGGTCACAGGGAACATGTACACGTGATTTTAACAAATTGTCAAACAGTTTTCCAAAGCGGTGGTTCTGATTTATACTACCTACAGTAGGGAGAATCTCAGCTCTTCTTTCTCAGACTTTCTAATGCTCTCTGAAGCTAGAGAAACCCTGGTTTATGTACAGGAGCTTCCATTTAGTAGCCCTGTAATCTCGAGATGATTACTTATGACCTCAGCTTCCTTACCTACAATATGGGAATAATAACCACCTTTTGCAGTGTTTATGAAGATTGAAGACTATGTATACCTACCTACCTACCTACATTTATATCTATATCTATATATATTATACCACTATAGTAAATGATATATGGTAACTGTTATTATCTATATACTCTCATCTTACCTAATCACTTTAAGGCAATATTTTCCAAGATGCACAATTTGGTGGCACTTGACTTTTATTTTACTTTAAGTGTTATGTTGACATAAAATTAAAAATACTGAATCACATAATAATTTATTTCTCTTCCAATTTTCTTTATCCCAGTTATAGCAAATGAAGGCTCTCAGTCTGACTTAACACCTCTCTACACTTGCTTGTCTTCCTTTTTAATAGGGACCAGAGCCCAGGCTTATAGCCTTTAGCACATAGCGTATTTAGAAAGAATTTAATGTTTGTGGTTTAAAATTGTTTATTCTTAATAGAACTGATGGCAAGGGAAAGTAGCAGTATTTATGGTTGTGATTTAATTTTCTAATAAAGTGCTTGTATCTAAAAAGTGAGATGTCTGAAAGAAAAAAATGCTAAGAAAGTTATATTGCAGAAGGATCCCAGATGTGGCAAAAATAATGAAGGTGGTTTATAGAACTAAGGTATGGAAAACTCTGCTTTATAGAAGAGGTTTAGCAGTTACTTGAAGCCCTACTTTAAAAATGGCAGAACTAAGACAGTTGTAAAGTTTTAATTGAACACTTACATACTGGGATCTGATACTAACATCTATGTTAACGAAGCAAATCATAACCTTAATTTAGTGATAGAATCTGTACCAGACCTCAGCCTCTTGATTCCTATTCTTTTCAAAATGTAATACTAAAGCTTACTGGATGTCCTGCCTCTCAATGATACAACTAATCTGTATTCATTGATTAGAAAAAAAAAAGCATGCAGATAAACACAGAAAAGATTTCATTCCCAAATCTTACCTTCCAGAGATTACCTTTGTTTACCTTTTGGTATGTTCACCCATCCATCCATCCATCCATCTACCCATCTGCCCATCATCCTATCATTAATTTACTCATTGATGTATTAACTAAGAAATCATTTGTTTACTTGACAAATACTGATTTGCCATCTTATATTCACCGTCAAGTGTTATAGGTACTAAGAATACAAAGGTGTGCAAAACAGAAAAATGATCCTACCTTTGGAGATTCTTGCCATCTCATTCTTTGTCTATGCATATATACATGGAAAGAATGTTAAAAATAATTCTTCCATAATACAATTTTATTGTTACCTCATTTTAAAATTAGTATGACATAAACATCTTCCTGGTGTCACCCATTTCAACATCTGAGCATTTTACTGAAGTCTGTTTATGTGGACGTAGAATTATTCATCAGTTTGCTATAACTGGACTTTGGGTCGTCTCTGTCCTCCCCAATGGGATTATGGGTACCGTGCCTGTGCAAAACTTTATCTCTGCTTCTCTTATGACCCTTATGCTTGATTCTAGCTCCCACTATTGATGGTATGTGTGGCTCTGATCAGGGTATTTTAACAACGTTGAGGTTACTTTGTGTCCTCATCTGTTAAATGGGACCAATAAAATAATCTAACTCATAGGTTTTTGCAAGGAGTAAAGAGTTTGGTCTATTGACAAAACTATGTTAGGCATGAAATAAGTATTATCTGATAATATTAACTATGATGCTAATGATGATTTTCCCTTGCATTTTTATTATTTATTTTAATGATATTGTTAATAGTTTGAGTCTGACTTATATTTAAATCACTATCCCAACTCCTTCCAGTGTTTTGTGTTAAGTAGTCACTCAATAATGTGATCAGTAAATAGGGAATGATGATTGATTAAGAAGTGAATGAGTGATTGGACGAGAATAAAGGAACAGGCATCTAACCAGGAGCATCTTACGGACCTACACACTGGGCGCTAACTTCAGGCTTATCATGACTGTGGGTCTGCCCTGCAGCTAGCCAAGAAGCAGGAGCTTCTTGGTGCTAAGTTGATCCCCCCTTGTGGAGCCTACATTCAACCTCCCCAGCACACACAAACACAGGCACGCGAGCATGCGGGACATGCGTTCTTCATACTTGGGGTCCTGATCACACAAAGACCACACGTGTCTGTCGCTGAAGGTAGCGCTGTGGTCAAGTAGATTGGGTGAACCAAGCAAGGCCAGCACGAGGACAGCTTTGACCTTGGGAAAGGGTGCTTGAATAAGTTTCCATATTGCACATCTCATGGAGTGTTATTGAGGTTTTAGAGTCAAGCAGATTTGGGTTCAATATTTGGTTTTGCCAATCTTGTGCAACATTGGAAAAACAGTCTTTCTTGGCCTCAGTATCCTTGTTTGTAAAATAGGGATTCAGACACCTAGCTGTCTGCGTTACAACATGTGGGAACAGGCTGAGTAATAAGTTTCTATTGTTTTGGGTATCTGGGGCAGACATTGAGGTAGTAACGTGTCTTCATTCACCTTCTCTTGATTGTGAATCAAGTGTGACAATCTTCGCTTCACTGCCATAGGACTTCTAGTAGGTCACATTCCACCGAAATTATCCCCCAAGTTTGCCATCAAACCTGGGGTGTCTGTGTCGATCCTTCAGTCCACTGCTGTCCTGCTAGAGTTAGGCAAGAGACGCTGATATAGATGTTTCTGTTTAAACTCTGATAGGTACTCACATCTCTCCTACCTCTTATCACCTGTGCATAGAAGTCAGCTAAAGTAGATGGAAAGTTTTTTGAACTTAAGGACCATGTCTGGTTTGTCTCTCCATGGGAGCACCCAGCCCAGTGTAGGTGTCCCATAAACACTCCTGGGTGGGGGGTGCCTGTGGCTTTATTTTCTTAGTAGAAAGCAAGGTCTTGGGGGTCAGGAGCAGTTCTGATTCTCTGATTCTCTGTTGAGTCTCTACTTCTTGGTAGGATGGTTCCAGTTATAGCTTTGGACGAAAGAATGAGACCAGGAGAAAGAGATGATTGTCCTTTCCAGTGCTGAAGGACATGAGTGGTAACTAGACCCACGCAAAGGAGACATGAGCCTCCAGCCAGGTCTGTTAGCAGCGTGTCTGCTCTGCTGTCCTGCTGCAAACACTGCGCCAGGCTCCTGCCTGGACTGATCAGCGTCTCCGTGCCAAGCACCAGGCCCCGTTGCTCTGCAGGCCTCTGCCCGTGATGGATGGGCTCTGTTTATGGAGTTGTCGGTGCAAACCTAGAGGAAATGACTGGGAGCCAGGCTTAACCTGGAGCAAGTTCATCATTAAACAGTTCCCATGTATTCCACTGCTCAGCATTCATCTTTTTCTAGCCGGGCTGAGCAAATGCCGGGTTTTGACTCCAAGACAGAGAGAGCTGTCCTGATTGCTCTTTTTTTGTCATCTGTACATTGTTGTGAAGAGATAGACACAAAGGATTGCCATGAAATGGACAGGCCTTCAGAGCCTCGGGGACTTTTAAATGCTTTTTCTGGGCGCACGAGTCAGCAAAGTTGATAATATAGGTATTCAGTTCTACAGCCATTCGGGCCCTAAGTACTTGCCTTAGAGAGTTGCCCACATTTGTGCAGGAAGAAAGGTCAGAACAGCATTGCTTGTAATTGCCCAAACCAGAGCAAGATTAAGTGTGCATCAGCATAATGCTACGGTTTTACAATGCGGTATCGTTATGCATTAGAATATGAGACGGAAGGAAAGTGAATGAACATGGCATGAATGATCCAGACATAAGAGAAAACACCAGTAGGATCCCATTCAAGCCAGACAGCAGTGAATATATGACTCAGGGGTGTGCACCAAGGAGACGCTGTCAACGCAAACAGATAAGCACCACGAAGGTCAGCACTGAGGCTGCTCCTAGGAGGAGGGAGGAGGGCGGTGCTGGAGAGGGACCCGGAGGTGGCTCTTGGGTTGCCGTCCATATTCTGTTTCTTCTGTGGATGCTTGTAGAAGGATATTCCCTTTATAAGAATTTGCCAGATTGTGTCTTTGTGCAATTTTCTGTGTACAGGTTGTATTTTATAATAAACTGGGTTTTAAAATGTCTGCTTCCTAAAGGCAGCCCACGGTTATTGAATTGTGATTTATCCTAATGGTTAGGCCAATGTTTCTCAAACTTGCAAGGTAGAAAAAATGGCCTGAGGTTTTTGTTCATGGGCCTGTTCTCCGGTCTCATTCAATTTTGATTTTGTAGATAAGGGACTGAGGTGATTGTTTTGATAGAAATGGTTTTGAAAAACTGGTTGGAACGTTTTTTTTTTCAATGTAATTGCGGAACTCCTGGAAGAACATTCTCTTGGAGGCTGCTAAGAGCAATGGAGTATCCTACCATTTGCTTCTTTACTGCCCTGAACCACCAAGTCGGACAGAATCATCCCCAAGGGTCAGGGAGAGGCCACACGACTTGCTTCCACATCAGACGGACACCACATGGTCCCATCAGTTTAGGAGAAAACCAGTGAGGGCTTTAGAGCGGGCGAGGGTTGGAGAGGGACGAGGAGACTTTGACCAACCCTTCTGGGAACTGAGGACAACAGAGAATGGCCGTGGATCCTAACAGCAGAATCTCTGGTGCTGGATTTACTCAGACCTGCCATTATTTTTAGGTGTGATGGCATATATGTGTAGACATATATATTTGCCTCTTTATTTTCTACGTCTCCAGCTCTTAATGAACACTCACACAAGATATATGCATATATAATGTATATTAATATATGCTATAGATGTATGGATATAGCTATCATCTATCTATATATCTATCAATCTAACATCTCTATCTATCTATCATCTATATATAATCTATCTTTCATCAACTATCTATCACCTATCTACATCTATCAACTAATCTATCTCTGTCATCTATCAATCATCTCTCTATATCTGTCGATCATCTGTATCTATCATCTATCAACCTATATTTGCTTGTTGTCTGTATCCCCAGTTATAATCCATTCATTCATTAAACTGCTCTTTGCTGAGAAGCTACTCTATATCAGGTGCTCCGCGAGGCCCTGGAGACACATCGGGGAACAAACCAAGTCCCCGTCCCCACAGAGTTGACAAGTGAGTGGGGCAGGAGTAGGGAGAGATGATCAACAAAACATCATAATGAAATCATGTGGAAATCTCCTGCTGTGTAAGAAGAACAGAGCAATAGAGCAGGGTGCGGGCATGAGGCAGAGATGTGTGTGAGTGCAGTTTTAAATGGGTGCTTAGGAGGGGCCTTGCTGAGACCATGGCATCTGTGTGCAGACTTGAACTCAGTGACGGAGGCTGGGGAAGCTGCGCTTCCAGGCAGAGGAAAGGCCTCCAAGGGA
Source organism: Solenodon paradoxus (assembly GCA_004363575.1). Taxonomy (NCBI): domain Eukaryota; kingdom Metazoa; phylum Chordata; class Mammalia; order Eulipotyphla; family Solenodontidae; genus Solenodon; species Solenodon paradoxus. The sequence continues at coordinate 20,823 of RJWH01003945.1, forward strand.
AAAGCATGCTTGGTATAGCAAGGGGATGAGGTGGCTGGAGGAGAGAGAGGTGGTGGAGAGAAGATAAAGGCAAAAGGGGGTGAGAGGTTGGCTTTTTTTTCCCGATCGATTTGGAGCAATTAGAGATATGAGCCGAGCTGTGACAGCATCTGACTTGGGTTTTTAACAGAACTGATCTGCTGTTTTGAGAAAAAAGCCATCAGGGAGCAGGGTATAACCTGGGAAAACAGTTAGAAAGGTACAATAAGTATTTCCAATAGGAAATGATGGTGGCGTGATCCAGGATGGGAACAGTGGAGGGGACTCAGGGCTGCTGTGTACAGTTGGGTGGGTTGGGCACTGTGCATCTACAAGACCATTCACATGGCCGTGACAGGAACAGCATCCCATTTTCAGGGCACAGCTGTGTGCACTAGTCCTGGAAGAAGTAGGTATGCTTCATGAGGTTTGCTCCATGCTCTATCCCTGGAGCTTACACAGTGCCTGGCACAAAGTAGGTGATCAGTAAAATGTTAGGCACGAAGAGTATGTCTGCTTCCGTCTCTGCATTCTTGGAAACCAGCTACAGGTGAACGGGTGCAAGCTGAAGTGTGTTTTGGCAGTGTCTCCATTTTCCTTTGATGGTCACTTTGATTGCCCTGGTGTGAAAGCCCATTTACACTTCAAAAGATGATTATTTCCCAGTTCAGGTGCAAACTAGCCTTTCATGGCATTATTTGCAGAGAAGGAGGAAAAAATAAACTTTATTACACAATGTCGTCTCTCTGCCTGCCTCCCAAAGCATCATGTCTGACTCACTACTCACTTGCTGATCTGTTCTGGCTGCAATTAAAAGTTTAATCACCTTTGGGACCATAGCAGTCTCATCTTTATTTACAGCACCTGCAAAAGAAGCATCCCCTCCTAATTTTAACAGCTCCTTCTATAGCAAACATCTCTTTTCTGAAGAACAGGTGGAGAAGTGAAAAAGCATGGTTATGGAACATTTTCCTCTGGGGATAGAATGGCACCCAGGCCAGGAGAGGAGGACCAATTTGTGCTGTGACTTTAGATGTCCCCCTCACTAGGGATTCAAGTGTGAGTGCTGCCTTTTGTCAGCCAAATGACCTTGAACAGGTCATGGAAACCTGCTAAAAGCCAGTTTCCTTATCAATAGGATGGGAGATGAGGACAATGCCCGGTGAACTGTTCCGGAGACTCTAGGAACCCAAGGAGATGCCATATGAGAAAGAGCTTATATTTTTTTTGTAGCAATGAGAGGAAGTAAAAGGTGGTAAAATCTATAATAAATCTATGATTTTAATTATCAGGTATATCGCATGCTTTGTTTGAAACCCTCCTCATTATATATCATTGTAGTAACTGCTTTTACTTCCATATCTATTTCCCTGTGCCATTTTCTCCCTTCCCAAATACTTCAGATTCCTCCAGCAGCTATTTTAACACCTACCATGAATGAGGCACTGAATTTCTAGCAGCGAATGAGACAGATGTGATTTTGCCATGTAAGTTTACAAACTCATGCAACAGAAGCCTGAAAAAGAAAAGGTCATACACATGAGCCTATGATTCCCACTCCGCTCCCCATTCTAGGAAGGGGAAATGTTGGGAGTTGTGGGAACATGCAACAGAGAGAGTAAATCAGACAGACTGAAGGTCAGGAAGGCCTCTTTGAGGGAGCGACCCTCATACAAAGTCATGGAGGATGGCTGGGAGCTGGCCTGATGGAGGGAACAGTGTACGTGGAACAGCATTTGAAAGCTGTGCAAGTGGAATAAAACAGGAAGCTGGTGCAGCAGGAATAAAGCAAGTGGAAGGGGAGGTAACTCATGAGAATAGGGGATCGGGGGCAGGTAATCTGTTAGAGCTGTGGTGCACTCACAGAAGGGAGGTAGAGACAGTGTCCTAGCAGATACGAAATCAGAAGAAAACAAGTAAACCTACAACCATAAACAATTCCATGTGGCCTGGACCACTTACATTTTCTCTAAAAAATGTCAGCTGGTGTTTCTTAAGTTTAAGCACCAGCTTAGAACTTGGCGTGTGTCCAAACAGCTCCTTCTTAGAGGTTAGAGAATGAAATTATTCCTCCCCTTTTTGCTGTGAACAGATTGGTTTCTTATGCTCTGTGAACAATCAAACCCATAGCTGGACTTGGACGCTTGGAGCAGGGGAAGGTTTGCTATTGACAGGCACCACCTGAGGACGTGGGAGACCTGCTTCTGTCAGATCCGCTTCTAAGGCATTAGGAGTCCAGAGGTTGCAGAGACAGGGCACGCTTGGAGGGGGCTGCCTGGGGGAGGTGATGTATTTGGAGACACAGGGAGGGGAGCAATGTGGGGGAAGGTGAGGGATCTGGGGAATTCCACAGGTTTTCTTGATGGCACATACTGTGGCGTTGATGGGCGTCTATTGGCTTTTAAGTGCTACTTTATTCAGTCAGTCACAAGTCTTCCATTTCTCACTCCATCCATTATTTGTATTTCTCACTTCCAAGGTTATCTGTAACTAGATCACATATTAATTAAATACCATAGATTCCTTGGTTTATGAGGAGCTGATTTTTCTGGAAGTCTGGTTCACTGGTTCTTGATTTTCTGCCTTCTGACTCCAGAAGGAAGGTTGGGAAATGGGAGAAAGGCAAAGCCAATTTTCAATTCAGTGCTGTGTTCAGCTCTTCCTGGGGGTTAACAGCTCCCCGACACAGACACGTGGTGTGGCAGTTCACTATTTGGTACGATTCTATAGATGCCTAAGAAAAATGAATTTTCCCCTACCTTTTTTTGACATCAAACATGAAGCAACCAGTTACTTCACCAACAAAATGGGTTTATTTGGAACAACACAAAAAGGCAATTTGGAAAGTGCAGTTTCCTGATGACAGCTGGATGCAGGTCCCTAGAACAAAAGCCCAAACTAACCTATACAGTTTTTTGAAGGGCAGTTGTAACCAAAATTTTTATTGGAGGAAACTAGGAGTTTGACGTGTGCTGGCTTTTCATTGGTTGGTAAATGGCATTTTCTCATCGGCTGAGCTGTTGCTGGGTAAAGAGAAACCTTCCTGTTGCTGGGGCGGGGAAGTAATGTCATTTCCAGTTGTAGCTGCAAGCCAGGTGTGTTGGGTTCTGTATTTGCTAATTGCGTGTGTGTGTGAGATCTCATTTAAATAGGACTTCTGTATATCAATTTTCGCACCCTTAGGTTCTCGACTGAGCCCACTTTTATACTAAAAGGTTAATAGGAGAAAAAAGAAGTTAAGTAACATGTTCAATGTGTATAGACCTGGGGGAGACCCAGGAAAACTTAATAACTCAACATTATCTAAGTCATCGCTTTGAACACCATCTCCAGCTAAAGACAAAATAATGTTGTTGGCATGGGGGATGGCAGGTTGTAGGAGGTTATCGGGAATAGCAAGGAGAAGATTGTTATGCAAATATGAATTGGTAGCTGCTTCATCGATAAGAATTTTTAGAGAAGAATAGCACTGGTGTCTTAATGGTTGAGTCCGCCGGACACCGTCCGAAGACATCCAAGGACATGAGTTGGTGACCCAGGGCCAGCAGAGAACAGCCAAGACGAACAACTAAATACAATAAATAAAATGCTGCTTCTTCCTCTCCATTCCTACCTGCCTCTGCTCACCTTCACTCCTGCCTGCTCCTTTCCTTTAAAACAAGATTATAGAAATTTAAAGTCACCTATTATTTATAGAGATCTGAATCCATGGAGGAGGGCTCCCTTACAAATGAAGATTCCCCTTATACCTGTAAATGTCTCTTCCAACCTGCTTTACCGGCTTACAGAGCTCTTCCTATGTATGTGGTTCCTTAACCAATTTATAATAATCCTTATGTCAAAGAGGCACATTTTAGGGTGGCGTGTCTCCTTCCCTTGCTATGAGGACAATCCTCTTCGGAAGTTTGTGTCAGTCACCGCCTGACATGGGTGTAATAAACATCCTCTCCCCCACCCACCTGGATGTCAGCAGACAGGGATTTGGCCCCCTGGGGGCTGGTGGCCCCCTGAGGTCACCATGAGCAGCTCACCATTAAGCCCAGGCAATCACATTTACATTGTTAATTGAAGAAGAAAGCTACAGTAAGCACTAGATTGAGAATTATTGGGCAATAACAGGAAAAATTTCCTGCATCCTCCTGGGGGTGTCCTTGTCAGCAACCACACAGGACACTGCCTAATGCTAATAAAAAAGAAGCTCAAAATGGGTACCCAGGAAAATCTAGAGACCCCAGAGAGTCTCACTGAGTGACTGTGATGTGGAATTTTGAGATATTTCAATGCGATGGGACTTAATTGAAGCAGGGTGGCAAATGGGACTCATTTCTTGGGTATGTTCTCATTGAACCAGCAGGAACATCTCATCTGAACTGGTTCCTCTGTTATTCAAATGGACTGACTTGACTCAGGAAAATGCCTCTGCTCCCCATTAGCAGGTCCTCCACTTCCACCATGACTGTCACATGACCTATGACACAGTGGGGGTGCGCCTTTCAAAGTGTTCAATGATATGCATGAAAGATAATAGAGCTGGGGTAATAAAAGATGCTCCCCGTCACCCCCCACAGAAGGCACAACAAAAGAGAAAATCGACACAACATTATTCTGACTCTCATGTTTGAATGTAGGGGATGTATGTGTTTTGACAAATGCTGCTTTTCTTATAAAAGTGGACAGAAGTGGAGAGATTTTAAACTGCAGCTGGAACAGAAAAGTACAGGTCACCTTTTCCTCAACTCTTTGAATTAAGTGGTACTTTAGAACCCCCGGGCTTAGTTGGTGTTAGTCCAGATGGGTGCTGTGGAGAGAAGGAAGTCAGTGAATATACCTGTGACCTTCCAGATCCGTTTTAGCTTGAGGGATCCTTTTTCGTATTTTTTAAAAAATATTTTCCTTATGGAAAAAGTCAAGCGTTAAACCAAGATGTCAAGAAAGTATAAGACAGTCAAGTGGCATCTGCGAGATGGCAGAACAGGCTCTTGCCACCATTGTGGAGGGAAAAAGGGAGACCTGAATACTGCCTTTTCTAGGTGTTTTTGGACCAAGACCTGCCAGGGCAACAAAACTGATAGGGGGCCTTGGACCACTGGGAGCAACCCCTGACAGGCCAAAGTTCACCTCACTAACCCTCTGGGAAGATTCATATAATCCCTTCATCAACCTCATGTTTCCCCCAACATGACAAGGATCCGTGACTGGAAGCATGAGTCCCCTTTGGGACCACCAGGTTGCCGGGGGCCCTCTCACAGACCTGGAGAACTTCCTGGCATCAACCCACCTCCTTCCACTTTTGATGTGACTGGTGACTCCTATTCTCTTACTCATTACCGTCCCAGAAAGACAGTCTGTCCCAAAGGCCCCTCCCAGCGGTGTGAAATCTATCTCCTCCCCACCACGAACGCAGCAGTGTCTGCACAGGTGAACTTTCCCCTGCGCTGTCTCTTTCTTTCTCCTTCGCTTTCTCCAATGAACTTACAGAACTGCATCTCTTTAGGCTTCTGGCATTCAGCCACGGAAGAGAGCACCTCTGTGGGAACCAGTGGGACGTTCCAGCATATTGTTGGAGCAGGCATCTAATAACAGAAACATAGCAGAGGATAAGAATAGTTCCTCTTTACCCATGACTTCCCTTCCTACGGAGGCAGCCCAGCTCAGTGCCAAGAGAAACTCCTCCGGCCCATGATTTCTCCAGTGAGGGGGAGTGAGAGAATGAGTGAGTGCCCGGCTTCCCCACCCACATAGGATGTTGCCCAAGAACCCGCTTCTACTCTCTGATCCAGGATACCAACATGAGATGATGACGGAGTGATAAAGATGGTGAGAGTTTCACAATACCGCTCATGCGCAGACCCCACTTTCTTCTTGAAAGACTCCATCTGGAAACCCACTTTTCACCTGCTGGAGATGCACGCCCCATGCCCATCCCCCTCCTGTGGGGATGTCCTGCCAGGTGCCCAAGGGTGGTGAAATGTGAGCCTTTGCTGAGCAACTAGCAAGCACATACAGGAAGCAGGTCAGACTGGAGGACTCTGGAAAAGCACAGGAATTTGAGGAATTTCAGGCTAAGCAAACAAGAGTCAGTCAACACTGGACTTGGCTTTAAGAGATCGACAGACCCATTCAACCTGAAGAAATCTCCTCTCTGTGATTTCTCTAACACTTTCTGCCTCTCACTGCCCCTTCTCTCCTTCCCGACTTCCCACTAGAAATCCCGAGCTTTATTTTCTTTCTTCTCTGCACTTCCCATGACTGGGTCTTATTCTTAGAGTGGGAAGCCAGAGACAGTCAGGGAGCAGCAGAGACCCTCAAGTTCTAGATAGTTGTCAGAGGCTGCTGCTTCTCGACACTGCACTCCTTGAATTGTGGAGGGTAGGGCAGAAGAGGGTGAAAAAGCAGACGCGGGGAAGTGCAAGCTATCACTTCCTCTCACTTCCAAATTCCTCAACTCCACAGGCGGGGCAGAAGGGCCGAGTGGACTTCCAGATGAGGCAAGGGTGCTTCCGGACAGAGGGCAGAGAAGGCCATGGTCAAGGCAGCCCCTGTGCGGGGCACGTCTCTTGGCTGGGGTAGACGGGGGTCTGGTCTCTGGCAGGCCGGCAGGCCCGTCCCCACGCTGCAACTCCTCAGGCGCCTCGGCGTTCTGGGAACCTGCCGACAAAACAAACGCAGTCAGAGACAGCAAGCATATTTCTTAAAAGTCAACTTGATCTACCTCCTGGAGGGGAGACTGCGTGTCTGTGTGCCAGTCACACTGGAGCCTCAGTTCCCTGCCAGCAGTCGGTGAGAGTGAAACCCACGTGGACCATGGAGCGTCCTACCTGTGACATGACAAGGGAAAAGCAGTGACTCTGCCTGAGAGGCACATGGTCCAAGTCCTCCTCCTTGAAAACAGTCCCTCTGTCACTTTTCCAGGACACATGTGAATTTAGAACGTGTCATTGAGGTGCTTCATTTGTGTATAGAAGGGGGATCCTCTCAGGTGTGAACAGGTTGGGGACACGTGGGTGAGCTGGTGGCTGGTTGAGATGCAGAGCTGGTCTATTTGTTCATGGCCAGTTCAGAGAAAATCGTTGCCCCTAGAAATCGTTATAAGGTTGGAAATAGTAAATGATGAATTTCTCAGTCCTTCACATTGGAGTTCATGGAAACCGTTCCTTGCCTTTCGTAAGGGCAGATAATTTATGACTGCTGGTACTGGAGGGTGTTAATAAAAACCAAAACTAAATCCTTAAGAGTAGAAGGGAGTGATGATATGTTGCCCAGTGTTAAACCATCACAATATTTATTAGACAAACATAACCCGCTCAGAAGAACATAAAAAAAGTACATACACTTTTAAAGATCAAGTCTTAATTGAAACCATACAGAGACCACTGATAACTCGTTGAGAACTCCTTTCTGCTCAACTTCTCACAGCATCTTAGCAGAGATGAGTCTCTAATATTGGCGCCAGTGCCTTTTCTTCACGGTTGCTGCAGAATAGAAATCCCGTCTTTCAGCTCTTTCTTCTTTCAGATTTTCTGTCCCTACCTCTGCATCCCGCATGTTCCTGCCTTTTCCATGCAGTCCTTAAAAATAAGATGTTAGTCACTCAGCACATCTGGTTTCACAGAGCATCAGCCCAGAATGAGAGTCTGAATTCAGGGGAGGGCGTGGCATTGGACTTTGTGAATAGATCTCAACAAAACTGGACAATTAAACTATCATGATGTCTCTCCTCCTGGATCCTGTGTTTGGCAGGGTCATGTAAAAAGAATTTTAATATTCTCTCCCCACCCTGAGTTATATTACCAAGTATGCCCTGCTTCCATTTGTTAAGCGGCCTTTGGAATATTAAGGTCCCAGGAAAGGAAATTAGGGAAGAAAACCTTACCCAGTAGTGAAAAATAGGAAATACACTTTTGGGCAACTGTAGCCTTTTCTTTCTTTATTTAAAGGAAGGGTATAGAATGAGGAGAGTAGGTAGACAGATGGCCAAGAGGTGCAAGAAGCATTTATTTATTTTTATTTAGTTATTCATCCTAGTAGTTCCCCTCGGCCCTGGGACATGAATCCATGTCCTTAGGATGTATGTGGACTGTGCTCTTAGCCAGAGGCAGTGGACCTAACCACTACTCCATCAAAGCACACCAAGTGTATTTATTTTTACAATAAAAGTACAATAAAACCAATAAAAGTACAAAGATGTTCAAATACAGTAATTTCTTCAACAACTTAGAGGCTTTCATAAATATGGCTTTGGATTCCCACCCTCATTTCACATTATTAGGGTGTGTATAAGTTACGACACAGGTTCTACAGTTTAGTGAGGTCACCAGGAGAGTCTCAGAGGTTTCAGGAACTGTGGTTTTAGAGCCCTCACCTGCTTCCCACAGGGACAGGAGGAAAACAATCAACTTCATCCAAGTAATGGGTAAGTAAGAGGCATGTGCCTCCTGAGCAATGGATGAGAGTAATCATATCCTCCAAAGATATGGTGGAAAGACAAGCTGATTACAATGGGTGAAATGAGGAATGTAGCTTTAGTGACAAAATGTGGATAATTAATCAGTTACTTCAGGAAATTGGATTGTTTAATGTTGGATTAAGAATTTTTAGAGGCAAGGAAAATCACATTGATTTACAAAATGAAAAGCTAGGGAAACAATATTCACTGCATTGAAGATTTCCCAAAGCGGTAAAAATAACAAGAAGGCATTTTCTAGTGAGCTGAAGCGGAACATAATATATGTTGCTTCTAGTAACAGGGACACATTTCTGTTGATTTGGATCCTTAATTCTTTCAAACTTTAAGCTCTGTACAGACTGAAATCTTGGTGATTATCTCAAGATAGAGTCCTTTAGTCTCTCTGGCACATTAGAGAATAATATACTCTTCTCTTGTTCCAAAGTAGGATATGATCACTAAATCAATTAATCAATATTTATTTATTTCACAAATATTTATCAGATGTCTGCCACATTTTTGGCATAAAAGGTGTCCACCGGTTCTTTGATACTTGGCCATTAAAAGTATTGGCCTAATTCCCTTTCTCTTGGGTACAGACTAGACTCAGTGACTCACTTCTAAGATCTTGGCTTTTGTGATAGAATAATGAACAATCCTTGTTTTTTTTTCTGTCCTTGAAGATGGGCCTTCTGTGTTATGAATCTATTTCTAGGTAAGAAATTATTCCCAAACTTAGCTTCAAATACTAAGCATTTAGCTCACAACAGTTAGGGTGGCTATTATCAAAAGATAAGAAAAAAAAATGTTGGTGAGGATGTGGAGAAAAGATACCCTTTTACACTACTCATGAGAATGTACATTTGTGCAACCACTATGGAAAACATTATGGAGAGTTCTCAAAAAATTAAGAATAGAAATAACATATAATCCAACTATTCTACTTCTGAGTAATTATCCAAAGAATATGAAAACACTAATTTGAAGAGACATATGCACCATTATGTTCACTGAAGCATTATTCAGTGTAGTCAAGGAAACTTGGTCAAAAAAGATTGTGTATCTGCACAGTGGGATACTACTCAGCACTGAAAAAGTAAAATCGTACTGTTTGTGGTATGGGTAAAACTTGAGGGGATTATGCCAAGTGAAGTAAGTCAGATGGAGAAAGATGAATAATGGAGATTTCATTCATATTGGAAGAAGAACAAAACAAATGAAAAAACAAAGCAAAAATTCTTATACCAGGATAGCTAGCTTTGAAACAAAGCTGTATACCTGAAACTTATGTTCAAAGCCAATATCATCTCAATTAAATAACACACTGAATATTGATGATCTCACAATCGCTTTGGCACAGGAATTCAGGAGGATTTTAACTGATGGTTCTGATTCAGGGTCATTCATGAGATTGAAGTCAAGATGTTGGCTGAGGATGTGACCATCTGTAGACTTGACAGGGGTTGGGAGATCCATTTTCAAGATGACTCACCTTCTTGGTTGTTGACAGGACTTAGTTCCTGGTGGCATGGTCGTCTTCATAGTGTCACTTAAGTGTCTTTACAACATGGCAGCAGACTTCTCTAAGAGTGAGGGATTCAAGAGAGATCAAGGAGGAAGCTGTAATGTCTTTTATGATTTAATCTTGGATATTACATACTGTGACTTCTGCCATATTCTGTTGCTTAGAAATGAGTCACTGAGTCTAGTCTGTACATAAGAAGAGGAGATTTGGGTCCAATACTTTTAACGGTAGAGTATCGAAGAATTTACAGACTTTTCTTTTTTATCACTCCCTACCCTACATTATCTAACTGATTTAGTTGCTTGTGTTATGGCTAGGTTTGAATGTAAAGTTAAAAGTACTATATAGCAAGTAGCCTAACCATAGAGATACTCTCAGGTATTAACTACCCTCTGATTGTTGACCATGACCACACATTAGGGTGTATATTGATAATTGGGCTCCACCTCTGGAAATTCTGAGTCAAATTGTCTGGAATTGGGTCTGAATATTGGTAATTTTTAAAAGCTCTTCAGATCACTGCCCCAATAATCTGGAAGTTTACTGATGAATAAATTTTTAAGCAACTAGCTGTTGGATGTCTGTTGGATCTTAGTGTTTATTTAATTGCCTGATTTAAGGAATTATCCAAGTGTTTCAATTATCTTTACTCCCATTTTTAACCATTTTATACATGTTCTGGTTTGGTTTTATTATCTATTTTGGATCTATTTTCTCAGCTATAGTAATACTGTTTCCTTAAAGCTTCATCATGCACTTGCACATCTAAAGGAATAATCTTAACTCCAGAAAAACTGGCTTGATGCATGTATGTGCTATGTAAAAATGTCAGGAATGCTATAATTATATTTTATCAGGTGAAGCTTAACATTTTAATAGGCAGTGTCTAAGACTGATGTGACAGGGTGTTTTTGGATGGTGAAATGGATGCTCAAAATAAGAAAACACTACTCAGACTAAATGAATCACTTCTGTCAGACAAGATGGATGGAGTTTGTACTGAAGGATCTGTATAATTTTTTTTTTTTGAAGTGGTATCCTCTTTAAATATATCTTCATTAATATATGATTTGGAAGGTTGGGAAAATAATCCCTCCATGACTTATTAATCATTAAAAAAGAGTGAACATTGGCAATATTCCAGGAGCAGCTCTTAACTGGGTATTTATTTCATCTCACCATGGGTGTAATTCTCCAAATAGTAGGAGTTTAAGCAACTTCATCAGCTACACAGCTCTATCCATTCCTTTGTGTGTCAAGACATAGTATCTATGAAATTGGATGAATGCGCTCATTATAGCTGTGCTATTTATTATCATTATTCTCTCATGGGAGTGAATTTAATTTACTTGGGCTATTCTGCTGATGAGTGTGTTATCTTTGTTTTATTTATAAAAGGACAGTCATGAGTCCCTTGCCTTGAGTTAGTTCCCTGATTGGAAGCAAACATTTGCACATTAACTGGAAAATAGATGAGTTATATGTTTTATATATGAGTGAAGCACTGCTGACTGTTACATATAATATTGGTTTTTATTTTTAAGAAATATTGATCTTTTCCATGGAGTGCTGAAAAGATCCCCCCTTGGATAAATAGGTGATCAGTTGCATTATCTGTCATGCCAGGACTGCTAGACTTGATTCTGATAATCTGATGGCTAGCTTCCTTCATTCTGTACAAGGGATATGAATATAAATATAATATAAATATAAATATAAAATGTGGGGAATATGAAATAAGGGTATAGAGTTGAGAAGTTAGACCTGGATTTGAGTCCCACCTTGATAGCTTATGTTGGGAAAACTATTTCTCTGTCTTCCACAGAGAATTGTCATGAGAATTAAATCAGTGCATAGATAAATATTTTTTCTTTTTGCCTTAGTACCTCTACTGTCCTTTCTACTGGTTACAGCCCCTGTTTCCTTTGGGGAAATTTTATTCCATAGCGTACAACCCTTCACAGGGCTAAGCATTCATCAAAATAGTCCAAACATTACTTCATTGGTGGAATTTTGTTTTTAGCACTTCAATTATTGTTTCTCCCCCATTATGAAGCTGTCATAAACCCTTCTTAACGTCCCAGGATTTTAGTTTAGAATTTCTGCTTACTTTTCATCCCCCCCAGCCACTGATTGCCAATTTATAAATGCCTCAAAGGAAATTCATTAGCCAAATGTAAAGTTTACTGCATCGTCTCCATAACTTTGGCCCTTCAGGTTGTGGCTGCTTTAGTAACCATTAATTTTCCTTTTACTCATTCCCCTGAGATTTCTGAAAGACACATTCAGATTTTCAACCCTTTAGTTATAACTTTCTGTCTAGTGTGTGTCATTTTTAAGTTGCTTCCACCGATTGAATTTGTTAAAGTTCTTAGGTTGATCCTGCATTGGCACCCAGGAGTTCAGCCTATGGGGTTGGAGTTTGTGTCGGGATGCAGAGCCTTCCCCCGGCATCACTGATCTGAATGGTTATGACCACCTTCTTGATGGACCAGTCAGCAATCTGGCTGCGGTTCTGCCTCCACTCACAGGGTGGTGCTAGTGAGTAGCATGGAAGGTTCCTCCCTTCTGGGAGACTCTCTTCTTCCTTTAAGCCTGCGAGGTGGGATTTCCAGTAGATGGGTCCTGTAGCTCCTCTTCAGTTTGGTGGGGTGGGGTGGGAATGGGGGATTCCCCTAGCTGCCTTCTGGTTATGGCGGTGCCCAGTGTACTTTGCTTCAGGGGCGCCTACTCAAACCACCAGGGTACTGGTCTTCCTTCCACCCTGCGCCAAGACCCTCTACCCCGGCTCCATGTCCTGGTCCCACTGGGTGGGCTCTCTGCTGTTAGAAGGACTCCTGGGAGGGCTGGTTCTTCCCATAATGCCACCCCCTCCACCTCAGCCCTTTTTCACCCCTGAGGCTGCGAGTCCCAAATCTGTGATGTAGCTCTAAACTCTGACATTTTTGCCTACCCTTTCTGGTGGTGGTGATTGCTGCTCCTATCTGTGCAGCCTCTGGACCTGCTTTTCCTCAGCATTGGTGTCTGCAAAATAGGGCTTGTTAGTTGTTCTTTGGGGAGGAGACTGGTGTGCTCCTACCAGGTCACCATCATGACTGTCTCCCTGTCTGCTCTTAATTTGTTTCCAAATTGGCAAATATCTTAGGGAGAACTTTGTACAGAATATTGAGCTTTCCTCATATCCTAGCCACCTTGGTAGCTCTTCAATGACTTCAAATATATATATTTTTTAATTTCCAGATTTTCTAGTTCTTCTTATTGGAACTATTGGTCTGATACGAATTAGACTATTTTGTCTGAATGCCGTATTCTCTTCTGGAAATTTTAACTCTGATCTGAGATGCGGGAATGGAAAGGCCAGTGGTAATTTCTAGGAAACCAATTCTGGGACCTGTACTCTGACATCTATTGTAGTGTTCCAGTTATGACATTTTCTGGAGATTGGTCATTCCTTCTTCTGAATATATTACCCACCTAGTGTATTTCCAGTAAAAATCTCATTTTTCTTAACCCTCTTTGTCTGTTTCTGCATTTTTCAGGTAAACCATATACCTAAAGCACATCTATTAGTAGGTTACTCAGAATATGAGGACCAACCTGTTTTCATGCAAGAACATAATTTTGTAAGGTTTTTTTTTGGCGGGGGCAGGTGGTTGGGTAAGGTAGAAATTGGTCTGATGAACTGGTTTTATCAGGTTTTAAAAGCAACTCTGTCACTAGACTGCTTGTTGACCTGGGAGGATTTATTTTCTTGGGTCTAAGTTTTCTCATCTGTAAAATTTTGTTTGTACAAGATTACCACTGAAATTCCCTCAAGCTGAAAATCCTGTGTTTCTGATTTAGAGCTAATTAACCCACAGGGGAATTGAATTCACAAACTTGCCTTTTTAAACCCTGATCTTATCTACTGATCAGACTAGTATTCCATATACAATGTTCCTTGTTGTTGTTTTTAAGAAACTATAAAACTTCCTGCCCATATAAAGCGAGGCATGCCTGTACAGGAATCGTCTTTATCTGTGTAAAATTGTGCAAGGAATAGATGCAGCTGGAAGGATCACCTTTATGGTGAATGCCAACGTTCTACCTGACTGAGCTGTCACTCTATAGCAACACCTAAAGATGCTCAGTCAACCTGAGCACTTGACAAATTGCCAAACATTTTATTAGGGAGGTCTAGACAGACCTCTATTTGGAATAACATTTTAGAATAACGATATGTGGTTACTGATGGTTAATATGAGCACATGCATCAATACTTGCATAAATAGTGCAATAGCTACATCAGTACAGCATGATTTTTGACTTTCACAGGAGGATGTTAGTTGTTACCTGTACTTCCAACTCGACAAGAGCCTATGCACAGGCAAAGCGGATGCCAGTGTCTCAGTTCCTGGAGCTTTGCATTTGAACTCCAGGGCTCCTCAAAAGCTCAGTTGTGAGACATATTTATGAGGTGTTAGCAAGTAGTTTTCAGATTCTCTAAAATTAAACTTTACTGAAACCAATTTATCAGAGAGCCGTGTACCTGACACACATTCTTTCGGCCTTTAGGGAGAATTACTTTGGCTCCGTGATACCCAACAGCATCAAATATACCCCCTTCCTTCCATCTTCCATTATCACCATAGGCCAAATGTCATCATTTATCATCTGGATTTTTACAACATCTATAGCTTCAGCTTCCTGCCCGTATTCTCTGTGGGTAACCCTGCAATCTGTTCTTCCTTAGAGCCAAGTAATATTTTCAAAATTAAAGTTCAGTTGTGTCATCTACTAGTTGAAAACTCTTTCATAGCTTCCCATTGAGCTTAAGACAAATGGCTCCATTGTCTACTTTCCCAGCTTCTTTATCCCCTAGACTCCATCACAGTGTCTCAAACCTACCCTTCTTCATACTGTACCTCATCTGGCTGCCCACGGAAAGCCTACTCAAACTTCAGTTCTCAAGTCAATAGGTTAAATCACCCATCACATCATGTTTTATTTTGGAAAAAGCACTACGTTTATTTTATTTGCTTTTTCATCTTGGCTCTTCCCCCTAGTTCTAGGATGTAAACTTGGAACCTTGGGTTGTGTGTGCTTTCGGAGGTGGGGGACCTAACCAGTACTGCACCAGGGCACACCCATATCATCGTCTTTTATGGCCACGTGCATTTCTGCTTTACCGTACTCGCATCTCTTTAGAAATAAAACTCCATGATAGAATTTTTTGTATTTTTCTGTTTACCATTGTTTTTGCTCCCCAGAGTATAGCACAGTGACTGGAACATAACAGATGCTTAATAAATATGTTTTGAATGAATGAGGACAAGAAGTAGTTTAAATTCATCACTTCATTTGTTGTGGGGATGGTTTTGAAGCTATTTCTGTTAAAAAAATCTTTCAATAAGCACATGACACAGAACAGCTTTCAGCACTGGAGATATTCTATCTCATGGATAATGGGTGCATTTCAATTTATTTTGTCTATATATGTTGAGAATTGAGTATTGGCAATAGCCCCACCCCTTTTTGTTTGACTTTTAAGTAAGCCAGAATGAATTTTGGCAATGAATTCCTATAGATTTTGCTCATCAACCAAGATTCATTTACTCAAGAAGCATTTATGGACACTGTTCCAGGCACTAGAGAAGCAGGGTAAGACCAGACAAGATCCTCTTTCACAAGGGTCTGTAATATTCAGGTAAATTTTAACTTAAAAAGTCATATACATGAAGTCTCATACTTGCAATTTTGAGATGTGCCTTAGAAAATAAGCCCGTGTGACCATGAGAATGTGGTACAAGAAGATTTGTTCTGGTTATAATAATGTTTGGGGAGATACCGGAAGAAGGAGTAGAAGCTAATTTGGCCAAGAATGGAGGGAAGCCCCCAGGGTGCACCCAGACTAATTTTTGTCTCTTCTTACAATGTTCTCTTTTGCAAGAGGACATTTGTTCATTCTTTTCCTTCTAATATACATGACGACATAAAGAAAACCAGCAACTAAAAAGATGTGTAAAATGTCTCTGGTTTTATTCCTGAGAAAACCAACCACTCTTAAGAATTTCTTGTATATCATTTCAAAGGTCGTCTATGGTATTTCTCTCTCCATCTCTATAAGCCACACCATAGCATAGGGCACCTATTGTTTTGTGCTGTGTTCTCTTCATTGAACAGTGAGTTCTCTATGTCACAACACAGAAAATGGCATCGTTGTTTTAGTAGCCATTGAGTGTATTGCATGTGTGTATCATAGTATATTCACCTTGACTTTATCAATTAATTTTCCTACTGTGACAGTACTGTGTAGGTGCTTACATGAACCTCAAATACTTGGAATGGAGTAGAAAGGAAGCAAAAATGAATGTATAGGATCCCATGTCCTAAGAGAGCTTGCCTGGAAGAGCAAACTTCACACCTGGAAAGAGCATGTTTGGAAAGGGAGCCATATTTTTTCCCATATGACCCTGTGGAGTCCAATCAGTGATGATTAGTCAATCAATTCGTTATGGCTGGAGGACATTGGCTGAAACTCTTTCATTTCATTTGAACATGGCAGAAATCCCAAGCCATTTTGAAGCCTATTTTGTAAGTTTCCAAGGACTCCATTATGACTACATCCAACGAGCTCCAAAGTTTAGTCCAGACTTTATTGATTTAATGTAAAGCCTAATAAAATTCTATGTCTTTAAAATAATGCAGACTGATAATAGATTTGGGCTCATAGGCAACAGTGATGGTGCTTTTTTTTCTAAATCTTGATCTTTAGAGATTTAATTATCTTTTTCTAAGTCATGGTTTAATGGAGCCAAAGGTCTGAAACTGTTCTTGCCTGGTTGTGTTGCAAAGTGAACAGCTGACATTCTTACAAGACGAAGAGCTTCTTTGAGAGCTAAAGACAGAATCTTGGCTTCTCCCATGGAGACAGCCTGCATAGCCATGATTCACGCCGCAGCCACCAACATGGAGCAGAGCTGGGGTAGAGCCACTGGTGTTTTCCAGGCAGAGCCTCCCAAGTTTCCTTTCTTTATGCTTTCCAAAGGGCAGATGCCCCATGGCCAGATGCTCTTAATAAAATACTTGGCCCTACACTTAATGCAGCTATATAATTCCTATTTGATTCTGTATGAAGTCATGTGGCTAGAGCTCAGATGTCTGATTTTTCTCACATTAGTGTATTTCACCAAGAGATAGCTAAGAAAATGAGATTTAAAGGAAACAATTAGACACAGAACTTTACATTGACTAGTGTCCAGATTAAAATGAAGGACCTAAGGTAAGTCTTGGAATAAGACCTTTGTTGTTGGAGGATCAGTGATTGATACCTTGCACCATAATAGCAATGATCCAGGTTTGTTTCCCTTCACTCTCTTTAATGAGATAGAAGTGATTACCAAATGCCAACTCCTTTATTCAACATGTTCAGTGAAGGGGCTGCGAATAAGATATTCATTATTAGCAAAAATGAAATTTTAAAGTGGCACAATGTCGCATGATAATGGTTTTGGATTTTATCTGAATAGTGTAGATGGCCTTTCTTTGCAGCTTATATTATTGACAACCTACTGGGTGCTGGAATCTATCTAAGGCATAATGCTTCATGATTATCTACTGAGTCCCAGAGTCCTCATGTATAAAACAATCATGAGTTTTATAAAGGACTCTGTGAGATAGTTCATGTGAAGCCCTTGGCATAATGCTTGGAACACGCTGATGACTCAGAATATTTTCAATAAATATTTCATGAATGCCCTGCTGGAGCCAGTCACTGTTCAAGGTGCTAGAGACACATATACAGGCAAGGACCATGTGGCTTATATTCTAATTTGGGAAGATGAATAAGCAAGTTAAGTTTATATAGTAATGAGTGATAAAAATATCTTAACTACGTAATTTGATAAAAATTAAGTGGGGGAGGAGAGATGGTGAGATGAAATGGAGTGGTGCACTGATCTTGGACTGTTTGCCATTGTTTGCAGTCCCCTGCCATGATCTGTCTGATCGGAGGGCTGTAGGATGTTTCCCAGGTCATCTGACTCCCAGATTAGTTAAACCAGTGGAGACATTGGTGGGAGATTTCAGGGATGGAGGAAGGAGGGCTCAGAATATTTCTCCTTTTCTTTATGCTGAGTGGGTCCCTAGCAGTGGTTGTTTCTTCAGTGGTTCTGATTCTGTGGAACAGATCTAAAGCTTCTTCCAGTTTTACTTGGTGACCCTAGCTCTTGGGATCAGTACTTCTTTCCTTTGATTTTCTTTGGGTGGACATAGTTTTGATTAGGCAGACTTAGTTCTCCTGCTGTTGAAAATTGTTGGGTTGTCATCCCTTAGTTGATTTCAGAGCTTACCCATCACAAGTATCCTAGTTTTTAACATTAAATCTTCACTGTTTCATGTACTTAGAAAGTTTTCTGCTTTCCTGCTTGGATTCTGACTTGCACAAGGAGTTATGGCAAGTCTTTCTCAGAAGATGCTATCTTAGATGAAACCTGAATGATAGAGAGCTACTTATGGGATACGAGAACAGTCTAGGCAGAGGAAACAGCAAGACCAAAAGCATTGAGATGAGGGTGAGTTTAGTGTGTTTGAGGAACATAAGGAAAGTAAGTGTGGTTGGGGAATATAGAGTAGGCAGGAGAGGGTAATGGGCTAAATATGTAGCAAAAGGTGGGGACTAGTTGATAGAAGAGACTGTGAACCACAGTAAAGGTTTTAGATTTTATTTGAATTATGATTGGAAACTACGGGAAAGTTTTAAAATGAGAGAAAGAACATGTAAGTATTGTGACATGTTTGAAAGAGATTATTCTGGCTGCTCTATAAAGAATATTTTAAAGTCGTAAGAGCAGGATAAAAACTGGTTAAGTACTTATTGCTAAATGACCTAAACAAGAAAGGATGTCACCTTTGGCTAGGATGGAAGCAAAGGGAATAAAGAGAAGTGGGAAGATTTCTAGTACGTTTTGGGTGAAGAGTTCACAGAACTTATTGATAAGGGGAATGAGAAACATACAGGCAGCAAATACTTTTTTTTTAATTGTTTAAAAATTTTTTTTTTGGTTGCAGTAGCTTTGATTTTGCACATTAAAATAAACTCATATGTGTAGTTTCCCTATCCCTAAGATATATGTCGACACACCTTGCCCTCCACCTCATCACCAAGTGTTCTTCACCATTGTCCATTGGACTCCTCCACCAGCTAACTTGTCCCATTCCTTATTGGTAATGTTAGTTCTATTGTGAGTGTCCAAGGGTTGGTTTTCTTTCATTTGTTTCATTGATTTTTATATTCATCTTCTTTATCCATTCATCTGATGTTGGGCACTTAGGTAATTTCCAGTTCTTAGCTATTGTGAATAGGGCTGCAATAAACATGGGGGTGCATAAATCTCTGTAAATTAGTGTTTTTGTATCTTTTTGGTAAACACCCAGAAGTGGGATGGCCAGATCATATGGAATTTCCATCTTCAACTTTTTGAGGAGTCTCCATACTGTTTTCCATAGGGGTTGCACCAATTTATACTTCCACCAATAGTGTAAAAGTGTTCCTTTCTATCCATATCCTTACCAACATTTGTTGTTCCTAGACTTTTGGGTAATAGCCAGTCTCTCAGGTGTAAGGTGGTCTTTCACTGTTGTTTTGATTTGCATTGCCCTGATAGCCAGGGGGTAGGAACATCTTTTCATGTGCCTGTTGGCCATCTGTACATCCTCTTTGGAAAAATGTCTCTCCGATTCCTCTTCCCATTTTTTTGACTGAACTGCCTCTTTCTGTTATTGAGTTTTATGAGTTATTTGTGTATTTAGAGATTAAGCCCTTGTTAGAAATATGGAATGCAAATATCTTCTCCCAGTTAGTGGATTGTCTTTTTGTTTTGGTGATGTTTTCTTTCACTGTGAAGAAGCTTTTTAGTTTGATATAGACCCAGTTGTTTGTTTATTTATTTATTTATTTATTTTTTGTTTCCCTTGATGCTGGAGTTGAGCATCCATAGGCATCTCTAGGGATGATGTCATGAAATGTCTTTCCTATGTTGTCTTCTAAGAATTTCATAGTTTTTGGTCTTATGTCCAAGTCTCTAATGCATTTTGAGTTAATTTTTGTGATTGATGTTAGAGAGTGGTCTTTCTTCATTCTTTTGTATGTGGCTATCCAGTTTTCTCAACACAATTTATTGAAGAGATTTTCTCCATCATATGCTTTTGGCTCCTTTGTCGTAGAGTAACTGTATGTGAGTGGGTCAGTTTCTGGTGATTCAGTTCTATTCCACTGATCTGTTCCTCTGTTATTATTCTAGTACCATACTGTTTTGATCACTATTGCTTTGTACTGTAGCTCAGTGTTTGAAAGTGCTTTGTACTGTAGCTCAATGTATGGAAGTGCAATCTCTCTGAATTCATTCTTTTTCCTAATAATTGCTTTGGCAATCAGGTGCTTTTGCTGTTCCATACAAATTTTAAGATTTTTTTCATTCTATTTCCTGGAAAGAAACCCATGGGATTTTAATGGGGATTGCATTAAAACTGTATGTTGCTTTAGGAAGGATGACCATGAGACTCAAATACTTTTGACTTTGAAGTCTGTGTGCATGGCATAATTTACCCAGATGAAGGAGACTAGGGGATGTACAGGTTTTTGGGAAAAGAAAATATTTGGCTTTGAGTACAGCAAAGTTGAGATACTTGTTTAACAGCTAAGCAGAGCTATCATGTAGAAAACTATAGACCATGTCTGGAACTCCAGGAAGAAGTCATGGTCAGATGTATGGATATGGAAGCCAGCACATAAATCTAAGGGAATGGAAACATTACCAATGGAAAGACGATAGACACATAAAAGCATTTATTATTGTTTTGTTTTTATTACTACTACTACTATTACCTTAGAGACATGTTTCATAATTTCTCAAAATGAAAAAGTTTGACCAAAACTTGATTCTTGCTAAGTTGGTAGGATGGAATGATGGAAATGAGTATAGTGAGTAACCCACTGACCACTGTGCCTGGATGTTTGTAGAGCATTCTTATCCTTTGCTCTGTAGACCAAGTGGCTCACTGAACAACAGTATGAAGTATGATCGGGGGCTGTGAATGTCAACCTCCACGTGTTAGTTTTCTGGGGAGAGGCCCATTATAAAATAGTGAGTTAATCTGCTTCATAGTCATACTTGGCATGAATGATTGATCATCCATATGCAATTCCTTCATATATGAATGTTTTGTCAAGAATAAGACAAGTCGTGGTTAGTACATTTGGTTGTCTAAAGTTTACTTTTTTAAAATTTATTTTAAATAATTGAAACAGTCTTTCAGGTCAAACAAAGGATTTCCAAAAAATCCTGAATATGATTAAGGAAATGCTCATGTACTTCAAAGCAAAAATGTAAAGAAAGGCAGTTTGAGCTCGTGAGTCTTCAGGAACATAATTTACCTGCTATTGTTATTATATATTTATGTTATTGTTACTGTGCATGTATTTATGTCATAAGCAGTGCCTCTTAGGTGATGTATAGGGAAACTTTGATAGGAGAAAGTGTTTTGAATATTTATAGGAGTTGGAATTAGGAGTGACCTTGGAGTTACCATATGGAATTCAAATATACCCAAGAATAACATCAACAGCAGAATCTACAAGATGTTGTTTGTTCACTCTTCGTGTAAGCCTTATTTTAATGCAATGTAGAGGTGAGTGTGCTTGTTTAAAAAATAACTTATTTAGCTGCCATTTTTTTTTTTAAGAAAGTTGCAGGCATGAATGATGGCAAATATGCTGGCAGGAAGAGAGAGCAGGAAGAAGCACTTTATTTAATTGTTCATCTTGGTTGTTCCCTCCAGTCCCATTTCTTGAACTGGGGACCTTGAAGTATATGTGGACTATACCCTGTGGTGTACCAAACTGCTAGGTCACCAGGGTGCCCCTATATATTTATTAAACTAATAGACCATCCCTGACTCTGATAAGTAGAAGCAGGGATAAATAGTGCTGTCCACTGAACTGCAGCAAGAAGGTGATCCAAGGCAGTCTTTTATCTTCTGCAGCACTAAATTCAGAGCATGCCAGCCTTGGGGGGTAGTTTAGAAATCTCTGTAAGACTGGTGACAAAATAATTTTCCCACATGCCAAAATTAAGCTAATGAAACTCAAATTCTCATGAATTCTGAATATCAAGGTGTTACTACTGCTAGGAAGCCCTGCTTGCCTTGGGCAGTATCAAATAGAAACCTTCATCCTAATTTAATTCTGTTGTTTTACCCAAGAATGCTGTTTGTCTTCAATGCTCTCATTTTTTATTCTTTTTTTTTTTTTTTTAACCCCAGTAGCCCTAGTATGTGATAAATCCTTGAGTTCATAATAGTTGCATGTTCATATGGCAGGGGTAGAATGATGGTAAAGATGGCAAAAAAAGACATACAAGATAAATCAAATTGAATGATGAGGTGTCAATATCTACCAGTGTTGGTTTGTTTCTTGCATCCTGGAGGTTCCAAAGTGAATTATCTAGCAAGTTCTCTGTAAGACATTTCTTTTTCAGTTTTTGTGCTGGTTTCATAGATCAAGACTTGTTACACAGCTGAAGTAATTAAATAGGGATAGACAGAGAGACCAAAGGAACCAGCCAGAGTGGCCACAGAATACAGGTGGTGATGGAGAAAAGGTAGATGTCTCTCAGTTGGAGAACAGGTGTAGGTGTCAACATTGCTGAGATGTTTGTTATCTGTATGGAAAGCACAGAATAAATCTCTACCTCACACTACATGCAAAACTGAATTCCAGATGTAAAAAATGAAAATGTATGAAGGAAAATAATGAAGTCCTTTAGAAAAGGAAATAAGTGACTGGTTTCATGAACTTAAGACATGGAAGAAGTTAAACAAGATCTAAAAATCCTTAAAGATGGTGATTGATAAAACATTGAAAATAAAACACCGAAAATTAGACCGTGTGAAAACATTCATCAAAAGACAACGTGTGAAGAGTGAAAATGAAATTTTTGCATTGACTTCCTTTGACTCCAGTTGGGAAGGTGGGTACATGAAGACCACCCCAAGTTATCAGAAGGCAGAAAGATGTTAGGGCTGCAGAGGTGTGACAAGTATGTTGATCTCATCTCTGTTAATCATACCCTGTCTGTCCTCTCAAAGTCATAGAGGATGAATTTAGCATACTCTTTCCTACTTGTTCCATAGAGAATAAAAGTTCTTTTGAACTACTCAAGTTAGAAATAAGCTCCGTGGCTCCTTTCCTTGTTGCCAAAATATACAATTTCTTCAAAGAATTGGAGTTGAATTGAACAACACTGTGTGTGTGTGTGTGTGTGTGTGTGTGTGTGTGTGTGTGTGTGTGTAGATCAAGAAACACTAAAAGGCACTAAGGTAAATCTCTCCTAGAGTTTAAGTGCAATTCCATGCTACCTAGGTTCAGATCCTGAATCCGCCACTTATTACTTCTATGATCATGAAAAAGTTACTGAACATCTCTTGCCTCTGTTTCCTGATATGCAAATGGGCTAATAACGGTATCTACCACATAGGAAAGCTTTATGAAGATGAAATTTGACACTTAGAAAATTAAAATCATGCTTGACAGTTAGTAAATGATTTTTGTTATTGTTATTGTATGTATAAAGGCATGGGTGGATTTCACTACCCTCCAGGCCCACTCAAACATCTATTCTGGAATGTTCTTCGGTTATCTTCTCATCGTTCTCTGTACACAGAAGACACTGCTGTCTGATTTAAGGGACTCAGGAGTGTCTTGAAAGGCATCAGCCCACATGGGCCCATGTTGAGTAGTTTGGAGGTTTTCAAAGATTCAAGGCATAGGTGGTCATCTTTTTGTGAGAAGTTCATTGGAGACTTGTAGGCAGCCGTTACTGTAAGGTCCTTGTTGACAGCGGTGGGGACGAGTCATAGGATTCTCAACTTCTCCCCCAAGATGGGTTTTCTTTAATGGAGATGTTGGCTTGTCTGTTTATGATAATTTCTTTTCCTGTGGTCCCTCAGGTGCATTCTCTGACCCCTTAATCTTAGATAGCATCCACCATCCAAGATCATGCCCTATCTCTCCTCTCAACTAGGAACAAAGATGGGAGGTATGATTGTCATCTCGTTAATTTCTAGTCCGTTATTGTTACATAAACTCCATCAGTCAGCTTTCTCCAAAAACTTTTTCGTTCCTTGTGATGATCAAGACTTACGCTGGAAGTTAAAAATACTGGATATGGGCTGCTTATTTTTTCCATTCTTACCATGACAATCCCAATTTCCTTTGAATGCCTCTGATTAACTAGGAGAAGGGTCATGTATAATGGAGCACAGAAAAGAAAAGCACAAAGATTAATATTTTAAGATATTATCTCGTCATAAATGAATGTATCATAATTTACTTAATCAGTTTCCCATTGCTGGACATTTAGATTATTTCCAATTTTTATCTATTAAAATGACATCATGATTAACATTGCTAAAAAACCCTTTTATGTTTTGAATGACTTAGAAAGAATTACCAGAAGAGGAAATTCTGGTTCAAATATATGAAAATATAATAAATGTTTTCAGAATTTTTTTTCTTTTTGTGGTAGGGGCAGGCTGCATTGCTTTCTCAGGTGGTAGCAAATTAAACCAAAGAACAGAGTCAGATTTTTAGAAATACTGACATTTAACTGTATGGATGCCTATAATATTTTTATTGGTTGACTGAAAAGACTCAGCAGATTGTTGATGTCTGAATTTCTTTGGTTAATGGTTTGTTCTCTTATTAAACTGTTTGTACTGTTGGGAATCATAGAAGTCTAAAACTATGCACTAAAAGACTCAATTTTGCTGGAGCCTTCGTCTTAATCCTTAAGAATGGATCAGTGGAGGCAGCATGGATAGTGGGACAATGAGATGGGCAATGTCACTGGGAACTGGGTTCCTGGAGGTATCAATGCCCAGCTTTCAATTTTCCAAGTCTTTAGAAGGAAATGAGCAGGAGAGTGAATGTATGGGGCATCAGATCTCAATTTTTCTCCAATTCAACTGCAATATTTGCAAACAGAGGAGAGCAGACCAAAATAAATATCAACGGCAAGGACATCCCCACTGTGCTTTTGTGGTGAAAGGAGACTTACCCATGCTCATAGCTTAGACTATGCTTACTCTAGCAAAGAATTCTGCCAAGAGAGCCATCAACCTGAGCCTACCGCAGATACCAGAATACTGAGGTGGGGTTCCACCCATCTATTCAAAACTCTATCAAGGGATGGCCAACAGGCACATGAAAAGATGTTCTAACTTACTCGCTATCAGGGAAATGCAAATCAAAACAAAAATGAGATACCACCTGACACCTGAGACTGGCTAGTATCCAAAAGTTTGGGAATAATAAATGCTGGCGAGGATGTGGGGCAATGGGGACATTTTACACTGCTGGTGGGAGTGCAAATTGGTGCAACCCCTGTGTAAAACAGTATGGAGATTCCTCAAAAAGTTGAAGACGGAAATCCCATATGCTTTCACCATCCCAATTCGGGGTGTTTGCCCAAGATATACAAAAATGCTCATTTGTGGAGATTTATGCTCCTCCATGTTTACTGCAACCCAATTCACGATAGCTAAGAACTGAAAACTACCAAAGTGCCCAACTTCAGATGAATGGATCAAGAAGATGTGGTCCATATGCACAATGGAACACTACACCACCCCTAGAACAAATGAAACCCTATCATTTGAATCAACATGGATAGATCTGGAGGGAATTATGCTAAGTGAAATAAGTCAAAAGAAGAAAGATAGATACCAGATGACCTTGCTCACAGGTGAAATGTGAACATAAAAAAACCCCAAAGAAACAAGATGACAGAAAACCAACCCTTGGACCCTTACAACAGAACTGAGATGACCAATAGGGAATGGAACAGGTCTTTTATTCCCAAGTGGTGGCAGGCCCACTGGGCAATGGTGAAGAACACTTGGTGATTTGATGGAGGGCAGGGTATGTTGACATATTTATGAGCAATGGGAAAATTGCATTGTAGGGAGCCTATACCTATGAATTTATTTCAATGTGTAAAATCAAAGTTACTACAATAAAATAAAAAAATTCTATCAAGGCAAAAAAAATCATTAAGAATAAATTAGTGATGTTATGGAATATTCTTTTCAACCTGATTGTACACCCTACACAAGCATATTCATCGAGCAAGCTAAAAATGCTGTCCAGTTGAGCTTGTTACGGGTTCTCAGTAGCCTCACTGGGAGCTCTATTCTCCTTAGATCTGAATTTTTCTTTCTTCTATAAACCCTCTAAGATGTGTGAGTTATTTTCTGTATGTTTCATGCTCTTCTTGCCTTATGTGGACTTCTGTTGGAATGCTTGCTTCCCTGAATTAGAGAACTTATTACCAAAACATACAGGAAACCCTTCATCTCTGAAAGTGTAAAGGCTCCACATTTAAACTAAGTGTGGAGCCATCATCAACTGTGTTGCTATGGAGATCCTTCCTCCCATGTGCTCGGCAACATGTCTAATGCCAATTATCCAGAAATAGCTTTTCTCTATTTCTATGGAATCTTCTGTGTTTCACCTACTGCTGCTTCTGTATTCTGTTTGAATGTTGGTGGAATGAGGAGGGCTTTCATTTCTATTCCTTACAGGCAGGAAAGATAATTTTCAATGTGTCCCAAATGAAAAGGGATCCCACCCACCCCCGCCGGTGTCACTTCCTGTGTAACAGTATTAAATATCCCCCTCGCTGAAACATATGAAGTGTAAATTTTTAAAATCGATTTCGTATTTACAATAGAATGGCTACCATCTTGTGGGCAGTGGTGAGAAAGATGATTATGGGTCAATTTCTGCTGAGGATGAAATTTTTCTACTTCTCTCTCTGGGCTTGGATCATCTGTGCTTTAGAACTAGAAAATCTTCCTTGAATTGATTCAGCCTTACGTGGGAAGGTTTGAAAGCACTCAGTCTATAACCACCAAATTAGACTCAATTGGTGACATTATACAGAGGTAAGATTTCAACTGTGCAAATTTCTGTCTTGATTCCCTCTGTAGGCCAGCAGCCTCTGATACTGCAGGAGGCCGCTTGATCTCCTGCATCATGCTGAGAGCTGGCGACATTTTCGTGGTCAGTTGTTCCTTCTTATAGGCTCACCCAAGTGGTATTCCAAGAGCATCTCTGCTTTACTGAAGACTTTCATGGCATTTTATAGATTCACTTTCAGAGAGGTTTAATGAACACAGATCTGTTCTAAATGCTAAATTCACTGCATTTGAAGAGGGCTGGAGAAGCTTGGAAAGTTCTTGCAGTACTTGCCCAACACGGGTTTCTGTGCATGAAAGGAAATGAAAGATTTATCTTCCCCACAGTCCTTTACCTACTTTACTGTTCACTGGAAGGCTGTCTAGGGAATGTGATCTAAAGGCTTGGAAAACATCACAAAACAACTTTATAAACATCACTGACTGGGTTTGAGATAAAAATGATGGGTAACAGAGGAAGGGGAAAGTGAGATTATAGAGTCTTATGCTATTTATAGGTCAATTTCTCGGGTTCTAAATGTTCTAAGTGAATATTTCTTCCCTAGATCAGAATCCCCAGAGAAATGAAATAGAGTGGTTGATAAATATGATCACTGAGCTTTGAGTCTCTGTCTTTGGTAGATACTGGGCCAGTCCATCCTCTTGGTCATTTGACACAAAAGAAATCTCCATGGCTCTTGATAGCATCACCTTCTTCATCCCCTCTACAGCTTTGTACATAAAGCTGTTATAGGAGAATGGGCTGTAGGGAAGGAACTCTAGACAGTGCTGATGCAAGTTGGTAAAGAGTAGCCAGCAAGTGGCATTGTAGGGTCAAAAGGAGGTGGATTTCAAATTTCGATACAACCAAATGTCATTTTTAGGAACTTGTCTTTCAAAAACAGTCCCTTTAGTGTACAAATCTTCATGAATAAGAATGCTTATTGTGGCATTGTTTGTATTAATAAAAAAAATTGGACCCTAAGTGTCCACTGAAAGAAGATGGGTTGAATAAAAGACAGTGCATCCATTCTGTGGAATGCTCTGTCTACATTGCACAGAATAGGATAAAATTTAAAGAATGACTTCACATCAAATAAAATAATGTGTTTATGGACATAGGAAAGAACCTAGAACCCCACACAAATCTGTTACCAATGATTAGTTATAGAAAATCATTTTAGAGACAGAAGAGTTTTGCTTTCTATGTAGAAGCAAATATGTGCTTATTTACTCATAAGTTACTTGTAAATGCTTTGAAAAATCAACTCTCTGTATTTATTTGCTTGTTTGAATTATACTATCCCAGTCATGGATCAGGATCATGTCTAAGGCGAGCACCCATGGATATTCTCAGGTCATGCAAAGTTAATAATGCCCAAGTGATTACTCCAGCTTTTCCTCTTCTATTCAAGAGAGCACTCAAAGGGACTTGAGTCAGAGTAATACGACTTTAGGGAATACCTTTAAATATACTCAGATTGACTTTTAAATTAAAGGCATCCATAAACTATGTATGGCATGGACATATGACAAATTATATGAGACACAATGTGTTGAAACAAAAAGATAGAGAATCACGCATATTGATGGTCATTTATTGCATACAAGTAAGAGGCTGGACAAAGTGTTGTGGGTGAGGCCAAGAAGATTGAAGTGCTATCTTTGCCTTCAAGGTGTTTGAAGTAGAGGAGAAGGGAAGCATATCTTACATGACAGCTCATGAGACTTCCTGTCTCAGTTTGAGTGGCTACATATTCTGAGGACAACTTTCCACTGGGAGACAGCGGGAAGTCTTCACAAGAGATCAGCTAACAAAGTGCTGTGCTTAAAGGATTCGGGGGTATGTGTGAGGGTGGGTTGATGTCAAGGAGTCATGTGGTAGAGGACACACTGCAACCTCATGAAGATAAGGGATTTGCTTCATTTCCCAATCCCTGCCTAGTGTCTAGACATCAAGGAGAAGCTCAGTAATGTTCCTTGTATAAATAACACGTCAAAGACTGCATCCGTGATAGGGAAAATCTATCCACAACAGTGGATAGATCCCAGTGTCCTGTGGGTAAAATCATAGCAGTTCTGCATCTTCCTGAGGCCCCTGGGAAAGCTGATGGTCAAAGTCCTTCAAAAATAGCCTTAGAAGATTGATTATTTCTTGAATCCAGAACCCTTTACTGATTGCTGAGCAGAAGACAAAGAAGAGACAAGATCTTTGCCAGTAAACAGTTTACTGATTTCCCTATGTGACCTGCTTTTAATAAATTCACGTCTGCATAGCTCCAGACATTTACCTCCATATTCTTGTGACCCCCCACACTAATTCCTCCATGATGATGGGCTGCTTGAATGATTACTGCCCTTTTACAAAGTGCTGGGTGAGAAATGAGGGGATCTTGTCCTTGATCTCACAGGCCTCAAAACTGCAGAACCAGAGAGAAATATCAATGTCTCTCAACCTTACTGGAGTTTTTTTTCTCCTCAAACAGGCTGTGAGTCTATGAAACCTCCCTCAGTAACTTGGGAAGTGTTAGGAGGTGGGACTTGCTGCTGTAATTAAGGATGGATAATAGGTTTCTACTTTTTTTGGGAAACAGGAAAAACAAAGCAAAACAAACAAATAAAGAAGCAGCAGGGCCTCTTCTGCTTTGTGTATTGAATTGAGGGCTCAGGGTGTACTGTGGAGAAGAACATGAGTTAAGGTCTCTGCTTTGAGTTTCTGGAAATACCAGCAATGGTGTTTGCTTTTTTATTGCCCTTAGTTGGAATTCTTGTTGATTTTTTTTTCTGCTTAAATCTCTTGAGTACAACCCTTTTTAAATTATAATGAGTAAAACTCACCTTTCCTTGTCTCTGCCTCCATATTCTAAATAGTCCCAGGTGTTTGGGCAGATAAGTTCTGGTTTACATGTGCCAAGATGTAAGGGTCAGGCTCATCTTTGGAATAATCATGAAGCCTTCGTTCATACTTGCTCTCTCCCTTTCTTTTCATCTTCCCCTTCAGATACTCATATCCATCATACTGCTGCTTTTTCATATTGAAATATCACCTCAAACTGCAGGAACACATTTACAAACAAAATTGAGTGTTAATTCATTCGATAATATTTACCCTGGGTCTACTATGTCCCAGGTACTTTGCTATTGGGTCCAC
Source organism: Solenodon paradoxus (assembly GCA_004363575.1). Classification (NCBI taxonomy): domain Eukaryota; kingdom Metazoa; phylum Chordata; class Mammalia; order Eulipotyphla; family Solenodontidae; genus Solenodon; species Solenodon paradoxus. The sequence goes on from RJWH01003945.1 coordinate 50,958, forward strand.
TTTCTATCGTTGGGTAACAATGATCACAAACCCAGTGGCTTACACACATTTGTTATCTTCCCGCTCGCAGTGGATCAGGAATCCAGGCTGAGTCCTCAGCTCCAGGTCTCAGGCTGAAATCTAGGCGTCAGCAGGACTGAACTCTCATTTGCTGCTTAGTGTGCTCACTGCTTGCTGGTAGAGTTCATTTCTTTGTGGTTGTGGGACTGAGGTCACCTTTGTTTGCTAGTCATTAGGTGGGGATTCTTCAGGACACTGGGCAGCATCTACTCTGCGTATCTCTCTGACTCATTTAAGGACTGATTTTATCATTCCACTACAGATAATGCCCCCTTTTGGTTCACTCACAGTCTACTAATTAGAGAACTTAAGGACACTGAGAAAAACACCTTCATCTTTTCCGTAGACTGGTAGACTGAATCTTATCATGGGAGTGATGTCTCATCAAACTCAGAGGTCCTGTGTGCACTCCCCAGGAGGGCATGGTCATGCATAATGGGGCAAAGGAATCTCGTGGACCATTTTAGTATGAAAACTGTGCAATGCAGACACAACTATGTGTAAAATATGCCTGATTCTTGCCCTGCTCACACATTTAGTAAGAGGCAGAAAGTGCTAAGCAGATATTTTAAATTTGTGATAATTTCTAGGAAAGACAGACATAGACTGATATGGGAAACACTATACCTGAGTGACATCTAGACGGAGAACATTTGTTGAGGGCACTGTGAAGGCTGTAAAGGGGCAGGCACAGAGAGATCCAGAGAATGAATGTTCTCTGTGGACGGACCAGCAGGTTCAAAAGCAAGCATCAGAGTTTTCTGTTGTTGGTGTGTTGAGAGAAGGAAGGAAGATGTAAGGTCTCAGAGGCAGGCTGGACTAGATTAAGCAGGGCCCCCGACGCTATGGTGAGGACATTGGAGATGACAAGCTAAAAACTCATTTTAACCAGGGGAGAAATCTGCCTTGTGTTAAGGTCATGCAATATGAAAACTGGGTCCTAGGGGTGCAGGAGGGGAAGCAGAGAGAGCAGACTGGAAGCTAAGAGCCTGCAGGAGAGAAGGGGGAGGATGGCACTAGAGGGCCGTGTGGGGAGGTGGAAAGGGAGTTCAGACCTGTTTCGGAAGCATGAAGAAAGACGGGATTGCTGATGACAGGGACACGGCACCTGGCAGGGCCAGTTCCATTTTAAAAGGTTAATCGCTTGGCTGAAGGTCACGCGGTTCATACACATCGGCAGGCAGGTGGGCCGTGGAGGCCGGGAGTCCGGCTCCAGCCCTTAATTCCTTGGTGAAAGAACAATACAGAGGAGACCACTGTCATCTCTGCAGAGCAGATGACGATGACCCGGGAAGCCAGTTCTGCAGCTGGTGAGAAGATTGCAAGAAGACCAGTATTTTTTTTTTTCTTTTCTTCAAGTGTTCCAAAGGGGGCCATCACAGGGTTCTGGACGCAGGTTGCTGGCCCGGCTGTGGAAACACCTCTGTCTAATGAGCCGGGGAGGACGGCCAAGAGGGAACGTGGCGCTAGATTTATAGTGTTTCATGATTTAGATTTTTTTCATTTTTGAATCAAGTGTGAGGCCTAGAGTCACACAAATTACCCTGAAAACAAGGCCTTCTCTACCGCGTACCCCCCGACCACACTGACCAGAGGAAGACAGACACGCTGCACATGTGCTAAATGATTGGTGCCTTTTAATCTACATGCTGCAGATAATAGTTTTTAAAGTACCTTTAAATTGCATCAGTACGGGAAGAACTACTGAGAAGTCAGGGTCTTATAAAGCTGCAGCTAAATGAACAAACTTAAAGGATGACTTGTAGAGCCCCCCACCCCGCTACCCCCCAGAAGCTCCTCAAAGCTTCTTGGTGTCTAACGAAAAACAATAAAAGATAGCTCTAAGGAAGAAGTTCACAGGGAGAAGCATTTTCCTTTTCTCAGCAATAAGGGGAAAGAGGCCATGCAGCCCGAGTGTCACTAGGAATGTGTTTCCAAGCAGGACCAGTCGACGGGTTGAGGAAAGCTGACAGTCGAATCCATCGTTTGCAGCTTATGATATGAATCTACCAAATGAACACTTGTGAAGTGGAGCACAAGGGGCTGGCTGGTGAGTTGTGTTTCAATAACAGACCCCAAGAGAAAATGAAATAGAGGAGTTTATTGCTCACCCGTCCTGGAGGAAGCATCTGGAGCTCCTTGACGGGCCCCGTGGGGGAGGTCGAGGCAGAGTGCAGACAGAGAGAAAGACAGAGCCTGACGACATGGCTATAATCGGGTCCATGAGTGGAGTGCTCTGGCGTTCCCTGTTCCATTCAAATCAAAAGAGTAGGGTTTTGGAAAGCTTTATGGGGTCTTACCTAAGGGGCGCATAAGGGAGATGGTTGCTAACAAGGGCTGCTGGGGAAGTTTTATCAGGAAGTCGTACTTGTGACTCTGCAGGTGGTATGTAGGGCTTGTGTTTATGTGAGGAGCTGAGTGTTGGTCTGAGGTCAGTGCAGCCTGGCTGGGCAAACAGAATGGATGCCCGGTCGGTAATACATCAGCGGTTTAGTGAGACTCTCCACAGCTCATTAGTCCTCTGCTATTGCCTCTGCTATTACTACAGTTCACCGCCATCTTGTATACACACACATAGATGTATTCGTGTGCTATCAGTTTTGAAGACTAATCCCATGGGCTAAGCATTGTTACATTTTGCATGAATTATCTAATTCTATAATAATCTCGTCTTGCAGATAATCTTATTTCATTTAAAGGAAATAGCTGCCTGGAGAGATTAAGTAACCTTGAACTTTCCTAGGGACTCATAGATTGTAAATGACAGAACTAGTTGAATCCAAATGTCTCTCACTTTGAACTCAGTGCTTTTATCTATAAAATATAAATATAAAATGAGTTTCTTTAATATACAAAATGAATTTCTTTAACGCTGGACTTTTGCGCTATCAAATTAACCAGTCCCTTACTTCTCTTCCTTCTGCCCACCATTTTATGAAAAAACTACATCTTAGCGAGGTGGAAAGTCTTGCTCAAGGTCACTTACCTGTATAAAGTTTCGATGAGTTAGAAGTCCAGGAAAGATTTAGTTGGTTAGGAAGAATTCTGAATATCATCAACATTCTACAGGTTTTCCATAGGAAAATTAGAGCCTATGGCAGAAGAAAGGATTTTGAATATTTGAAAAAGATGTAAAAAGACAAAAGCTATGTTTGTGAGATGATTTTAGTCTCGATTTGCAAAAATTCTGCATCATTTGAAAACAATGTCCTATTGAAGTCTGAAAAAAAAGGGTTAAAGTAGTAATTTAAAAACTGTCGGAGATAATTTAAAAAATATTGCCTAGTTATAGCTAGCAATTTCTTATTCTATAATATTTAAAAATAGATTACAATAGAGCTTTATTTTTTCCAGTAAATAGTATCTGAGACATTCATTTATACATGACTCAGATTTCCAAATTCTACCCTGACAATTTTTTTCCCATGAAACTTCTATGTTCTGGCTTAAAGTCATAATTTCCTTAATCTTCTTCACATTGCTTGCTTTTAGAGTATCATCAGCAGTTACATTTTTTGTGTGAGAAATTTTCTTTTGAAAAATAACATTTTTTTAATAACTCACTAGAATTACAGCATCTTTAATAACTAGTGAACAGCAGTGTTTGTCGGTCAACTGTGTTCAGTCAATACTGATAACTCACAGAGGCACTGTGATTTTACCATTGTTCCTTCAAATGACACATAGATCATTTCAAATTATAGATGTTCAAAACTTCTCATAAATCGTTAGAATCAAGAAATATAAATGTCGCCAGTTCACTGTGTTAGCAAAAGTAGTTGACATTTATGCTTTAATTAAGCCCAGATTTTAAAATTAAAATTTGAAAATTAAAGCTGAAGAGGGAAACATGTATTTTAGGTTTGGTAATTATGGGCATCGGAGAGCATTTTGTTGTAGATTATATAGTTGTAATCTAGTCTCCATTCCTCTCTATTTTGTCAGGAAAGCTTAGTTGCAGGCCAAGTTCTGTAAAAGAAACAGTTTAGAGGTGTCTGATCTTCAAAATCTAGATACACTGTTTCCCAAATTTCATAATATGGAGGCGGTCACTAAGTATAGAGATTACCCATTTTTCCCCCTTGACATTCTGATTTGACACTGTTAGACTGGAACACAGGCATTTCTGCTTTTAATAAGTCTTCCAAGCCATTCCCATCACTGAGGAAGCTTGAGAAATACTGTAACATGAGAGAAAGAACCAATCTTTGCTGAAAGTGTAATGATTTCACAGGAAAAAAAGTTTCAGAAGAAATCTGAAAGGTCCTCAAGGTGTGTTCTTCCCCTTGGGAACCTGGTTGACTTTGAAATTGACCAGGTTATCTAGGCAGGTAACACAATTAGTACCTCTTCCCTCCCCCATGTTTATTAGAGACAAGGAAGGAATATTAAAAACAACGACAAACAAACCAAACTTCTGGAAACAATTAAATACTGTGTGAGAAAACTGTATTGGATGGTATCACAGATTAGATGTTACAAAAAAAAAAAAAAAATAAGTGGACTTGAAGATACTGTAACAGAAACTACCTAACATGAGATGCACAGAAGAAAAATGCTAGAAAAATAAAAAACACAAGTGAACTGTGGGGAAGCGTTAAAGGGATCAGTATGTTAGTAATTGTGATTTAGAAGAGTGAGTGAACAGAAAAATATTTGAGGATATAATGACTGAAAAATTTCAAATTTGATGGAATGTATAAATTCATAGATCTCAGTAGCTAAACAAACTGCAAGTACAAGAAAGATTGAAAAAAACTTGTTCAAGACATGTCAGCAGGCTTAAAACCAATGATGAAAAGAAAATCTCTAAGCAACCAGATAAAAAGACACACATTATGTATAGGGGGACAAAAGCAGGTTAATAGACAAGTTCTTAGACAAAATGTAAGAAGACAATAGTTAAACTTTGGAGTACCAAAAAACCAAAAACAGTCAACCTTGAATTCTATACCTAGTGAAAACATCTTCCAAAAAAGGAAGGAAGAATAAAAACTGTCAAGTCATCTGTAATGGTAGATTTTCTTTCCATAATATGAACATATTGGTTTTTTATGAAATTATCTTTTAATGGAGAAGCCACCTGTCACTTGGATGATTTTTAATTTTTCCTTTTTGGATAGGGTTTTTGCATCTCAATTTTACAAGTGAGAAGAATAAAATGGATTTTGATAAAGTTAAAAGAAAAAGAAATGTTTGGCATCCATTCCAATGTCAGCCAAACATTAAATGCATTTTTCATACCCTGCTTAGCTCTCTGGTGAGAACATAGATTCAAGATGAGTGAGCTAAAAGGCAATCTGTTTTTCTGTATGGAGACCCAGAAAATAAAACGATAATTGCAATCTTAGTACACTTATTGAGTTCAAGTCTCCATTTGTCACACATTCTTGGGTAGTGATAGATTCTAGTTTATATAAAATAAATACTGAATAATTCCTAAAGAGATACACTAACTTTGGAGGACATTAATGACACTATTCTTGCAACCAGCTAGAAAAATTAGCAAGTTAAAATGAACCAGGACTAAGGCATTTTGTGATTCACAGTTTGGGTGTGAAATTTTTACCCCACAATTTCATCTTCTCTGGGTGTAAAATTTTAACCTCACACATGGAAGTGACTAACTCTAAGACAATGAATGCATCAATCTATACAAAACTTCAGCAAGCATTTACTAAGCATATGAAATATAAATCTATTTTATTAGCCCTTCAGTTAGTAAAAAATCAATACAAACTCTCTGAGGAAGCTACAGCTAATGGAAAAGATAGACCTGGAAAAAAATACAACACAGTGAGATAGGTACTAAGAGACTTAATCAAAGAGTTATTATATTAGTCAAGCACTCACTATAAACCAAGAACTCTGCTAGGCAATGGAGAACAAGAAAAAAATCCTCTAAAACATATAATATTGCTTATGAGATGCTATGGTAACAGAATTTATCTCTTTTGCCATGAATTATTATAAAAATTTTAAATTTTTATTTCAGTAACTTTTATTCTACAAACTAAAATAAACTCACATGTGTAGTTTCTCATATATGCAGTTTGCACATTCTTCAAATTTATGTCCACGCACCCTGCCCTCCACCGCATCACCAACTGTTCTTCATCATTGTCCAGTGGTCTCCAGCCCCACTTACCCCTTCCCCCCGTCCCATTCCCTATTAGTAACCTCAGTACTATTGCAAGTGTCCAGGGGATGGTTTTGTTTCATCTGTTTCTTTGTTTTGTCTATTCACATGCCACCTCTGAGTGAGGTCATCTGACATCTATCTTTCTTCTTTTGATTTATTTCACATAGTATCATCCACTCTAGATCCTTCCATGTTGATTCAAATGACAGGATTTTCTCTCTTCCGAGGGCTGTGTAGTATTTCATTATATATATAAACCATCTTCTTCATCCATTCATCTGACTTGCCATGAATTTTTGAATGATCACAATTTATTTGATGGCTCTGATTTCTAGTATTTCTTGAACAAAAATCATTATTACTTCTGGATTTCTTTATTTTGAGAAGAAACTCTTTTGATGGGCTCAAAGAGAATCATGCCATTCAGGAGAATATATGCGTGACTCATTTGATACTTAAGTCACTGTTGTAATGGCAACTCAATTATTCAAGAGGTAGAAGCACAGATACTTGTGCCTGGAAGAGATTCTAGAAGTTACTTAACCTATTCCCCCTAAGTTAAAGATGAGGAGAGTCAGACCCTAAACCTCTCCCATCATTAAGTTAATGGCAGAGTTGGGATTAGAGCCCTGTGTCTCTTCCTGCAACAACTTTCAGTCTTCAGTAGTGTGGGTACGAAGTACAGGGGATGATAAACAGGCAAGTCAAGAGGGACACAGGCTTATTTTTAAAACATCTGAGTTGAGGAAGTATAGAAATTGAAAGAGCAGATATTCAGAGATGAATTTTCCAGTTCAGGTACTGAATCAGGTAAAATGATCAGAAGCATGGAGAGCAGCAGTGGGAACCCTCAGGGGGAGTTTTGACTTCAGTAAATGAGACCAAGAGTTAACTCCAAAGATCACACCACACCTTCCTAAAGTTGAGGATTTGTACTTTCATTTTAGAAACTATCATACTGGTCACATGGAAATAGCATAGCATTGGAAGTTAGAAAGTCTGAGTCAACTCCCAGTTTCAATGACTATGAATGATATCCTGAGCATTTAGTATTTCTGAACCTCAATTTTCTCATAACAGAATGGTAATAAAAATAAAATGTACCTTTTCTGGAGTATATATATTAAATGACATTTATTTAAAATGCATATTTTAAGTAGTAAATTATTATGCATATGTGCATAATATATGTTATGTATATATATGTATGTATATGTGTGTGCAAATATATTCTCTCTCTCTGGATGTTTTCGTGGTACACTGAAATCCAATATCGGGTCTTCTTTGCTTCCCTTGATTTTGAGTCTCCAATAGAGAATAATGATTTCTGTTATTTTGAAGTAAATTTCAGGAGACTTGAATTCAATGGGTGAACACATTCCTGTATATCCTCCCAAATTTCTCTGAAGCAACAGTAAAATTGGAAAAAGTAAAAATCAAATAAAAACTGCAAAGACAAAGAGAATCCACAATGATACAATAATAGCTGGCAAGAAATGCCAACACTTTTGATACTGGAAAGCGGATGAATAAAGGATAACTGACCTAACAGATTGAAAATCTAAAATTGAGGTACCTATAAGGGAAAGAGAAGACTAAGAAGGAACAAACCTATTTTTAGTACAGAAGTCCAAAACACTAAAAAGTGGGTGTATGAAGGGATGGAAAACAGCAAAACAGGTTAAAAACTTTTGTCACAAGTTAAACCAAAAGATTTTTTTCCCCAACTACAAACCTCAAAATGCTTTGTCATCTATCTCCCTTCTTGGCAGAAGATTACAAGTTTATTCTCTGCAGAGACACAGTCAGAGTTCCTAGATTAGATGTCAGATTCAGATGAAGCTAGTTTAAGCTACTCTACTAAAAATAGGGCATTGAGAAAGCATCTACATTCTGAATGATGAGGCCCTCAGTTCCCTTCTTCCTCTAAGCTTTCTGAACATTGTCAGTCAATCCTGGACAACCCACATAGGACAAAGGAGACATCATCTTTGAGACAGTTGAAGAGAAAATACCTACAGGGACATTGGCATTTAGGGGAACCCAAAAGAAATAGATCTTTGATCCCAGCATGAATCCCAGTAAATCCTGCCTACAAATAGAGATACCCAACAACTTTAATGTTTCACTATTGAATGAAATCCAATTTCATATTGGATTCGTATTGAATGAATAAAATCTTCAGATGACCAGACGCTTAAGGAAAGCTTCTAATATAAAAACCAATGCTTAAATGAATAGAGGAAAAGAATGCAGAGGAAAACAGATAATGTCTGGACCACAAAAGCAACCATTAATTTCCACAGATAACAACTGCCTTTACAAAACAAGAATATGATGTTTTGGAAGAGGAACAGAAGAGCATGAGAAATGTCTTTAAAATAACTTTTGAATATAAGGACTTGAAGATAAATTTGAGATAATGACTAAAAATTTTAATAATAAAAATGTGGGAAAGGAGAGAGTAAGAGGAATATTAGACAGTTAAGAAAAGAGAACAGAGAAAAAGAAGAAGATAAAATTACTTAACTCTCCGACCTCATAATATGCATTTTCAAAGCAAAAGGGCCATTGAGTGTCCACACAATGATTAAAAGAAATATCCACACACTAAGCAGACTTATTGTGAAATTTCAGAGCAGCAATGATAGAGACCATCAGGAAAGTTTCTCAAGATTAACAAAATGCCCTAAAGACATGGAATGAGAATGCATTGTGATTTTCAAGAGTTACACTGCAATCTAAACAGTGGAATTTAGAAGATAATGGCAGGGTACTTTTATAATTCTGAGTGAAATATAATTTATAACCTAAAAATTTATACTTAGTCAAATAATACATTGAGCTCGATGATGGAAAAAAAGAAAATTTCCATACAAAGTATTTTTAAATTTATCTTGAAGCCTCTTTTCTTGAAAAGTACTATGAATATACTCTCCTAAAACAAAGGGATTAAACCAAGAAAACGAAAGATATATAATTCAACTTCTGGGTATTTATCCAAAGGAAATAAAATCAGTATCTGGAAGAGATGTCTGCACTCCCAAATTCCTTGTCGCATTATTCACAATAGCATCGTAATGTCCATTTCCGGGTGAATGGACAAAGAAAATGTGGGATATACAGAAAGTGAAATTTTATTTGACCTTAAAAGAAAAAAACCCTGCCACTTGTGACAACCTGGATAGAATTTGAAGACATCATGTTAAGTGAAATAAGCTGAACACCGAAAACTAAAGACTGTGTGATCTTACCTAAGTATGTAATTGAAAATAGTGAAACTCAGAGAAGCAGGAAGTAGAATGGTGATGGCCAAGACAGGCGAGGAGGAGATATGCAGACGGGAAGGAGTTCCAGATCTCTTAGGCAAGAAAAATAAGTTCTGAAGATTTACTAAATAGCATAGTAACTAGCTAGCAATACTGTACTGTGTATTTAAAATTTGCGAAGAGGGTATATCTTGTGTTGTGTTCTTAATAATAATTACTGTTGTTATTATGGTTATAATAATAAAAATAATCAGGAAAAAACTTCTGAATGTGATGGATATGTGTATGGTCTTGATGAAGGTGATAGTTTCAGCAGAGTATACCTCTCCCCAGGCAGAACAAGTTTGACATACTAAATACGTACGATTTTTATGTCCAATATGCCTCAATTAAAAGAAGAGATTTATATGGCATTCAGGAAGCAGAGGTTCTAACTTAGGGGAGAGGTGAAGGGAATTTCCAGATTAATGACAGGGATTTCCAGAAAGTTCAAGACCAGTGCAGTAAGTCTTGACAATTCCAGATTATTACTGAGGAAAGGACTCATGGAGGACTGACTTCAATAAAAATAATAAAATAAAAATTCTCTCTAAATATTTCTGATATACAACCTTGCCCTACAGAATAGGACTAAATTCGTGTAGTTTGAGAATTATGAAGCTGGCTGACATATTTCCCCACATGTTAGAGAGTAGGAAACAGAGGCATATGGGACTAAAAATGTAATTATTTTAGGCAGCTGAACCATGGACTTCAGGTGAACTGTATACTCTTGAGATCTTTAATTAAAACACGATATTAAAATTACTACTCGCTGTTAAATTCACAGGAATTAGTAAATCTCCCATATTCATTTATAGATATTATAGAGATCAAGAAATACTACTCTTCAGAAAACAATGAGTAGATTTTGGATTACCCTGGGCTTAAATCTGATGGTGTAACTCTAGCCAATCTTTTTGTAAAGATCTAGTATTAACAGTAATATAGAGGAATGGACAAGAAGGGAACTGAAATATGTTGGTCACCTACTAAGTGCTAAGTCTTCGGCTCAGCATGTAAAGTCTATAAACCATGAAGATGTTTTTTAGAAGTGATGATGTTACCGCCATAAAATAGATAAAACCTCTGTTCTTGTCTCAGTAAGTGAAAGAATTCAAACATGCCAAAGAGGAGAAGTAACGTCAAGGAAGAATTTAATAGACAACAGGAAAGTGGACTTGGGAGAGTTGGAACGGGCAGCCTCAATTGCTTCAAGAGGTGGACTTTGTAGTGCACCCCCAGAACTTGGTCCTGTCCCTCTCAGATATTTCGCGTGTCATTAGTGTCAAAGTCTCCCTTTCTTTATAGTTTCTTTTCTTTTCTTTTTTGTTTTTAAAGGAAAGGTATAGGCAGGAATAAAGGTGAGGAGGCAGGCAGGCAGGAAGAGAGAAGAGGAGGAAGAGTTTTATTTATTTTTTAATTTAGTTGTTCACATTGGTTGTCCCCACCCCCACCCCCCAACCCCCAGCCCTGAGTCTTCAATCTGAGAACTTGGGATGTATGTGGGACTGCTCTCAGGGTGCACTAGACCGCTAAACCACCAGAACGCACCCTGTAGTTTCTTTCTGCCTCTTTCCTGCCTAATTCTTTTGCGCCAATGTGACCATCACCAGTGGCCATCGCCATTTTGTCAGCCAGTCTGCCATGTCTTTTCTCTGCCCCAGCTCATGTCTACCTAACTGCCTGTCCTAACAATGACGAACTTTAGGAGAACCCCTCCTCCCCAAACCCTTGTGGTTTTTGGTTGGTTTTCCTAACTCTAGGGATAATGTTCCTTCACTGTTTGTTAGGAATTCTGAACCATGGCAGGAAAGGGGCAGTGGTGAGAGAGAAGGGATGTCACAGAGGTGGCTAGCGGATTAGGGTTTTCCCTGAGAAGTTGTGGGACATGGGACTTTTTCTTCACCCGTGATGTTCCTAGGTTCGCCCAAGAGTTGAACTGTAGCTCTCCTCTTCCTCTTCCCCTCCATCTCTCTCTTCTGCATTCACCTGAGAAAACAAGCTCAGAAAAATCGATTCACTTTGCTATAGACTCTCCCTCCATCATATGGGAGGGATCCTTACGGGTACTGCTTTAATCAGTTAACGGAGAAGGGCCTCGGTGAGAAAAATCAGACTTTATTCCATCACCATGGAAGGAGGAGGGAGAACTCGTGTCCCAAAGCACTTTCTCAGTGGGCCAGGGGTGAAGAGAACTTAAAACAAGAGGATACAGGCATGCGCACAGGATGGGATCGCCTGCGCCTGCGCCTGCGCCATTGCTGTTCCTGGGCCGTTCTATGGCGCATGCTCAGAAAATGGCGGTGAGCCGCCTCCCGGAGATGGAGACTCTAAGATGCTAATGAGTCTCAGGGGACTTCAGGTCCAGCTTCTCTGGAGTATGTCTGACTTCCAAGCTGGTTGAGACTAGTACTTTTCTGGGCAAAGGTCTGTGGTCGGTGTAGCCTGGAAGGGATGCTTAAAGCAGATGTTTATTGAAGACTTGATGCCTTAGTTTCCTTTCTGCAAAGGTCCCCTGAAGGTGGTGTCTGCACCACTGGCTTTGCGATTTGGACCTTGGTAGTGGCTGTCCGCCACCTGCCTTAGTTGCTCCTGCAAGTTCAGCTGTTTGCCTTAGACAAGTAGGCAAACACTAGATTAACCCAGTTAACGTAGTTAAAAATGGGTGACTATTTGCTCTAGTTCATTCATGTAGAAAGTTTCGGAGCCTCGATTTGATCCTGTTTGACTAAAGGAGTCTGTGCTTTGCTTACCAGTGTGTAATTATATAGTATTTAAAACATCTGTAAGTACTGGCTGTTATATAGTTTCTTTATTGCATCTGTTTCCTTACGGCGCAAACCACCTATCAGTCTTGAACTGCCAACCTCTAGACATGTATATGAGACAAATAAATGCGATGTAGTTGACATCGTGGCTGCTTTGCATTTCAGTTGCTTACAAACCTAGTTTTAGTCAAAGCTGACGTAAATCCTTTCACAAAACAATCTATTATTTTATTCTTTCAATAAATATTTATTGAGAGCTACATGCTGGGTATGTGGTAGTTTCTGAGGATTGAATGATGAGGAATAAGAAATACAAATTCAGTGGAGTACCCACTGGGAAATAACAAAGAAAGAACAATTTGTTATTCAAGATAATTAAGTATTGAGTTCATCATGTAACATATAAACACAAACTTAAAAAAAATCTTATTAGCAAAATGTAAACTGGGGCACAATGGAAATGAGATCTGTGGCAATGAAAGGAGATTACAGTGATGGGGAAGACATTTGGGGGACCACTAAAGGCTGACAGTGTAAGGCAAGGTGGAATAGGATAGTTGACAATGGCAAATTGCTTCCTTTCTAATTTTGCCTGTCTTTGGGTCCACTGACATGGGCTTCCATGTCAAATGTGGACTGAGCATTCCATTTCACCTGGGCACCCTCACCTTTTCTCTTTGAGCTTGTCAAAAAAATTTTGGGAAGAAAGAGAAGGTTCATTATTTGATGCTCCTTCAGCATCCAACCTGTTATATGATTTTTGGAGGGCCTGTAGAGCTCATCTTTGACTGTTAAATAGATGAGGTATTACAGATTTAAAATAACTTCAGACCACCAGGGTCACTTCAGAAGATGTTCCCAGCCAAGAGCTGCCATTCATTCTAGGAGGAGGAAGAATCCACAAGGCTATTAGTAGCATAAGCAGAAAGGCAGATGGAGAAAGAGAGAAAGAGCTCCAAACCCAACATCATCATCCAAAAATATCTACTGTCAGAATATTGTTTGGATAATTATAAACTTAGGAAGGGAAGGAAGAGGGAAAAAGGGATAGGAGACGAATCCAGGGCTCCTCATGTTCTTCAGGAGGTTGAAGTGTATTCAATCATTCACTCATTTGACAAATATTTATTGAATACCTACTGGGTGCCTTGAATTGCGGAGACAATGGTTAAAAAAAAAAGAGGTATGTTCTTGTCCTTATGGATCTCACAAACCAGCAGAAAGTGAAATTGTCCGGAGATAAACTGACATGTTCCAGGAAGAGTAAAAGAAAGGACATTTCTTTGGAGTGCCTGCATTCTTCATGGTTAATTTCCCCCAAAACTGTAAAAGAGTATGATCATCAGTCTCTGTTGTATAGAAGATTACAGCTCAGACAATTTAAGTAATTGCCTGAAATTTTGTACTAAGTAGTAAGAGCCAGAAACAGTTCTAACCTGGGTCAGTCTGACTCTGACTTTAGTAGTTAGTGGCCACATGTATGTCCTGTATGGTTTTCTGGTTTATCACAAGGAAGGGTCATCTCAGCTGGCTTTTCTCTGAAGTTCAGCACAAACATTAGTTGCACAAGCATTCTTGGGAAATAAAAACTTAGAATATTATTTAGAGTGCATATAATATAGAGGATAAATTCACTTCTATATATCAAAACCCTTAAAAATCAAAGTCATGTAGAAATGGTGTCAGAAATATTTGAGTTATGTTCTTGGTAATTTAATGTGGCTGCATTTTATGGCCATGGCTTTTGAGTTGGCAAATGGCTCCTAAGAATCTTTATTTTCACAGTCCAGCGTGTGGGATTCTTTTCCCCTAATTGCAAAGTGATAGATCAACTTTTAATAATATAATAAAAGCAGACATACCTATACTACTAAATGAATCTAGCACATTAAGTTTTAGTTACTGTTCTAAGTGCTTTGTTTTTATTACCCCCTTTTCGTTCTCTAAACATGCTTCTGCAATAGGTCTTATTAGCATCATCCCCATATGACAGGGAGGTATTTTGGCTCCTTGAGGAGGGAGGAGAACTACCTTCCCAGCTCACACAGCTGGCAAATGACAGAGGCTGGACTGGAACCTGGGAAGTTCTCATATCAGAGCTCACTGTATATTCTTCCCTCTTTCTCCATTGGAAGGGAAAGTCCTCTGTCTTTTATCTGATTATGCTAATCAATAATTAAATGCTACTTGCAGAGGACTGTTCTGGGAAGTAGATTAAAGAAATAAGAGGTCAATTTCTCTCTGTTCCTATGATTTATAGCTTCAGATTTGAGTATCTTAGTGGGAATCAAGCTTACAATCTGGTCAAATTTGGTAAGTCTCCATTCCAGGGGATTAGTAGGCTCCCCGTGGGAGGCCAGTTAATTAGATGTTTGCCCTCTGGGTCAGCAGAGCTGTGGTTTCCTGAGGAGGACATCTTGGCTCTGACCTGTGCCCCTGGCTGTCATCCAGGGCATGAGTGGGGACCAGCTGCCTGCTTCTCACCCAGATTGATGAAATCCATGGGTTTTCTGCTGCTCTTTCCAAAGCCCGGTAATGATTTTCCCCACAGGCCCCAACCAGGTCAAAGCAAAGGTAAGACTTTCCACGTCTACTTGAGTCTCCATTACAGCAAACTTCCTTCTGGATTCCAAGAGATGCCCTGGGTCAAAGGAGCCCTGCTAGATGTCTGTTTGACAGGCCAGGAGCTGGGTTTCGGGAGTCTCACACAGAGGCTGTGTTTGCTCCAGTGAGGGCCTGACTGCTCCCAGATGTTTTCTGGAGCAAGATGAACAGAATGCATCGGAACTAAGTAAAAAGACAGGAGCCAATACTGGGAAGGAGAATATTTTATTTTGAACAGGGGTATCACTGAGAAAAAAGAAATATCTGACCCTTTTCAGGCATTGAGCAAGAAATCTGAGCTTTCTGCGATAAATGAAATGATATCTTTGGAGTTTGCTGCAAATATATCTGAACAAGGTACAGGGAGGACAAAAAAAGATAAAGACAATGATGAAATATTAAAGTGGAGAAGAGAAAGGGGTGGGTGCGGGAGAGAGAAAGAGAGACTATAAATATGAATGAATATGAGAAAGCCAGGTCTTACAAAGCATCAGAAGCAATTAGTTGATTCTCTCTCTTGCTGCCTCTCATTTCCTCCTGGGTGCACAGAGCAGGAACACAGGTGTTCCATTCGGCCTTACCCTGCGTGGATATTAGTCAGTGTTCTCAATCGAGTCTACCAGCCACCTCTTACTCTCTGGTCTTTAAGATGTCAGAAGACAGGAAAGTACCTCGGGGGTTCAGGAAATGTGGGTTCAAATCCCAAATCTGCTGTATGTTGGGGAAGTCACCCCCACCCCTGGGGAGACCAGGTTTCCTCAACAGAAAAATGAAATGAGGAGACTAAATAAGGTGTATGTACCATCTTTTCTTGCCTTAAGATTCTAGGGTGCTATTTGAATGGCCCTATCGTCTCCATAGGTGTTTTCTCCCTATTGGTGCAGGTGAAAACACCCATTTCTCAGGCCTCAGAATCACCTGAAATGCTTATTAAAAACACATTCTCAGCCCCTACCCCCACCCACTGCTCCTGAATCTCCAGGCAGAGTCTTGGGAAGTGGAGAGACATCAAAGCATCCCAAATGAACTTTGTCTTCAGGGAGGTTTGGAAAGCAAGATTTAGCTAATTGGATTTCATGGCTGATATGGCTTGATGTGTTATTTGTCCTAGTTAAAATATTTACATGTTGAAGGGACCTCAAATGCCTAAAGCCAGAGTTTATTAGTGTTAGTGGGAATAACATAAGGGGAGGAGGAGGTATTTACTGAGAGCCTGGCATCAGCGGAATGCCACACGCAAGCGTGTTGTTTATCTTCTCTATGACTCAGTTTCCTGGTCTGTCACAGAGGTGAGAAATAGTTCCCGTATCACCTGTTGTAGTGAAGCTTCTGTAAGTTTAGCACAGAGGCTGACGCAAAACAAGCATTCAACACATATTTTTTTCCCAATGGGTCCTAAGAGAAATATATTAACTAATGTATTTTATAGATCTGGAATGTAGACAAGTCTATTGCCCAAGTGGATTTTATTGGTCATTTGTAAATGATCAAATGGAATATTAATTTAGGTCTATGCTGATGTTAAAAGGTCTGCTCCTGTCTGTACCACACGTTCCCCACTGTAGCTGAGAGGCCGGCCAGTCTCCATTCAGTCAGACAACTGGCCAGTGCAGAAGTCTATTTGGGTAAGCCCTGGTGGGGTTATTGGTTAAGCCCATAACCTCCAACCAGCACTGACCACCTAATCCCAAGGACATGGGTTTTGACACCGGGCTGGGGTGAACGACCAAGATGAAGAACTAAATAAAATAAAGTGCTTCTTCCTCTTCTGTCTCCCTGCCTCCCTGCTCGCCTTCATTCCTGCTGCACCTTTCCTTTAAAAATAAAGTCTATTTGGTCAAAGTGGTTGTTGAACTTCATTGGCAATCCATCTCTGCTGGTACAACAGCCTCAGCTGGCACATTCTTCAGGCTCTCGGAGAGTGTTGTCACACTTCTGCTGAAGAGAGCTGTGCAGACTCTTCCCTGGGCGAGTTGATCATTCACCATATTCCCTTTCTGTCTGAACCAGCTCAGGCTGCAGGTGCTTGAGACATATTTCTCATTTTATCGTTTAGGTTTGAGAGGCAGTTTTCACAAACAAATTGAGAAGCAGAGTTTTTCTATCCCTGTTGCAGATAGTGGGCTTACTTTCTAGACCTGACACAGGGATGATGGTTTGGTGTCCCTGGATCCATATCTGAGTCCAGATGTAGAATTTGCATACTCTGTGGATATTTTCCTCATCTCAGTATTTCATGTTGATACCAGTGGGGCCGCAGACCTATGAGGCTCACCCGTGACCCCTCGCATTTATAGTGCTTGAGACTGAATGTTTGTGTCCCTGCTCTGCCAGTATTGATAGGTCATTGTTTTTACCCCTCATGTTTGTTTTTTGGAGAGGGGGGCCTCTAAGGAAGAAATTAAGTTTGAATGAAGGCATAAAGATGGAGCTCTGACACCTTCGAAGAATTAGCATCTTTCTAAGAAAAGGAAGAGGATGAGCTTCCCAGTATAAATTGATCACTCCATATCATGTGAAGGACAGACTAGAACGGGTCTATGTTCCAGATGCTGGCACTCAGAGCTAGACTCTTTATCTGGGGAGTAAAATAAAGGATTTAACAAGAGGGATATCTGGCAGTGGAAGGAAATAGAGCTGAGGTCTCAGACTGGTAACTAGGAGACTCAACTAAGTCTATAGATTTGTGGATTTGTGTGTTGTCTGGATTGCATATTGTTATTGTTATTTTAAAATGTTGATAAGTTAAAAAGAAAATCAACCCTAAAAGCTTTTTGATCTTGAGTGATTTACTTCACTTTGGTGCCTCTCAATTTTCTTAAATACTTACCATGAGCAGTAAATGAGATCACATGTACAAAGTACAGAGCTCAAAGCAGGGCACATGTTAGGTGTTTAGGGAATGGTACCTTCATTCATGAACATAGCAAGTACACTAAAGAATGGTGAGTCTCCACCATGGACGGGGCAGAGCCCTTCCCTTGGCTGATTTACAGTGAGTTATTGTTTAGTGTAGTCAGCTGAGGAGTGTTGCCAATGATCAGAATGAATCATGTGATAGTCAAGTACCAACCCAGTACACCTAACTTGTCAGCTGCCATTAAGTCTTGATGTTCTGCAAATGTCTTTTGGAGAAACTATTCCCTTGACCGTCCAGAAGCTGTGATGACTCACCTTGGAGAATGTTGCCTGCCTGTCACTCAATATTTAGGTCCATACTTAGCCTCCAAGGCTGGTCTACTTTTGGATTTCAGGCAATATTTACAAGAATGGTAGCTACTTCATGACAGTAATTCATGAAGGACAACCAAATATAAGCAGGCAATCAGAGGGGGTGCACAGCTGACTGAAGTTCGGTCGTTGGCAGGTGCCCATCTCCTCTTTGTATTCAGTATGTCAGTGTAATATCTTGGAGATGAGAATTCACGAGATACTCAACTTTATAGCTCTGATTCTAGGACAGGACTTGGCACGAGGGGAGTTCATTGACTGCATCTATGAATATTTTTTTTAATTTTAAAATATTTTAATGGAAAATTTCCAAAATATAAAAAAATAGAGCCACAGTATAATGAACCTTCAAGTCCTAATTACCTGGCATCAACAATTATTAACATTTGCCAATATTGGCTCAGCTAAGTATTATAGTCATCCTCCTGTAAATACTTCCATGTGCATTCATCGTAGATGATCTTTAAAAAGCATAACTGCTATTGTTATCACACCTGATACACTAAATAATAATTTCTTACATGTCTGGTATTTGTTTTGTCTTCAAAAGTCTACATTTGTCTTAAAATGTCTTTTTTATTGTTATTTCTTTGAGATCAGGATCCAAATCATTCTTTTTTTAAAAAAAGGAAAGATGCAGATAGGAATAAAGGGGAGCAGGCAGGCAGGAAGAGAGGAGGAAGAAGTATCTTATTTATTTTATTTAGCTATTCCTCTTGGTGGTTTCCTGGAGACCTGGGTCTTGAACTGGGATCCTGGGGAATGTATGTGGACTGCGCCTGATGAGCTAAACCACTAGGCCACTCATTCTTGCGTTTTAACCATAACAGCTGTATATAAGAATCAACTATGATAATTAATCTTTTCCCTTTTTGACTAGTTCATGCCATTTATTTATGGGGGGAAAGGAGTCATCTGTCCATAGAATTCCTCGTCATATGGATTTGTCTGATTATAATCTTTCGGCTCTTTAACATCTTTCTCCAATCCCTTTACTTCCTATAAACTGTAGTTAGGTGAGAAACTGTATTATTTCCACATTCAATTTTCATGCTCAGTTGTGTGTTTCTTGTTCTGCCACACCTGAAGGCACTGGTTGTCCCGTGTGAGTGAGTGAAAAACACTGCATTCAAGATTCTGTCATTTCTTCTATACTTATGAACTGGAATTCTCTTACAAAGTGATTATCAAAAGCACAATAGATGCTGGGTTTCTTTTCTTTTAATGATCGATTCAGAGTAATGAACTGGTGTCCCAGCAAGGGTCAGTGGTGGACAGTTACTTTTTAGGGTTAATATAATCATGAAATCACAAATATGGATATATTTAGTATTTCCATCATATGAGGTCATTTTTTTTAATGCTGAAGTTGTCCTTCGTTTGTCCAGTGAAGCCCCTTCACGTGAACTTGCGTGCCATTTTGACATCCACACTTACTTTTGATCATCTCCTTGCTTCTAGATGCAAAAGTATGTCTTTGGCAGCTCTGCTTATTTCTCACTGAGACCTGCTATCAACCATTTCATGAAGCCCAATTCTTCCCCAGTGAGGATGACACCTAGAGACCACAGTCTTGGACTGAGGATGATAATTGTTAGCAGACTGGCATTGCCTCTAGCCTATTTTAGTGCTCCCCTCTAGGAAATCTATTTTTTTAAGAAAAAAAAAAATGATGAATTCGGATGAATTTCCCAAATTCAAATACATTATTGAAAGTTTTGGCTTAACCATTTGATGTTTTATTTGTATTTCCTTTTTCTTCTGCCAAAATTAGGTGTAAAATGACTTTAACTTATATATATTATATGGGTAATTTTGACTAGAATAGCACTAGCACTATTCATGCTAAGACTACTGGAAACAGCCAAGTTCTTTTTGTTTTGGGAATATATGTTACTCAGAATGGAAAGCCAAAATATACCATGCTAATCAGTTCAAACAATTCTCTGCATGATGATGACGACAAGTCAGTGGTTAGTTCCATTGACGTTTGTGTTGCTGATACCAATTTGGCGGTCCTGCAATTCCACTGAACTCCGACACTAACTTCCCACTTGTAACATCGGATCTCATGAAAGGTTAAGGCCCCCAGTGAGACTGCCCTTACTTTAGACACCAGATGCATGTGGTCCTGAGACCACCTTCACGTTTGCACTACCCATTCAGTAACTTGCTAACGTGACCCCCAGGGCTCAGCCAGTGCTACTGATGGCCACCTGAATATGAAGGTAACGAGAACAGCCAGGTGAGGAGACACGTAGGGAATCAAGCTCGGAAGACCCCTGGAGCAGGAGCTTCTGGCTTATGCACTCGGGTGGGCCTCCTTCCTGGTGCCATCAAATGGTCGCCAACTAGGAAACCCCCTCCAGCCTCAGGGTTCAGAGTCTTTATTGAATTTTCGTGGCATCTGTATGATTAATTAGATCATCGGGTGCAGGCTTGAACTCAAACTCCAGGCTGCTTCACCTCCCCAGAGGTCAAGCAGCTGAAAGCTATAACCCTTCAATCATGTGAGTTGTTTTTCTGGTGACAAACCCCCATCCTGAAGCTGGCTGGTGGCCATTCCAGAAGTCATCTCATTAACTTCAGTGACACTCTTCTCATTCAAGAAATTTTGAGGGTTTTTGAAACTCCGAGTCAGGCATGGGGGACAAGTACCAGAGATTTTTTTTTTATTCTATCACACAGTGCATTCTTAATTTCATGCTATTTTTAAGAGTGAATATTGCTACTATCCCAGCAGAGATGCCTATCATAGCATTTTGCACATCAGATATGTTCTACCATCTATTTCTGCATGGATGATTTTCAGTTTCTTTATGATAATGAATAAAATGATACTCACATTCTTCATATGTGGGTTTTACACAGATGGTTCTTTTCTCCCACTAGGGTTCCATTTAAAATTAGGACAACGTCATTTCTGCTCATAAGAAATATATCAATGTTGCTACTTTTGGCTTTGATAAATAAATATTGAATCAATTTGAAAAGTTTAGAAAAAAGCTTTGAGGATAGAAAGGTCAGAGGTATTAGACTATTCTAATTCTTCGTAATTTTAACATGCGGTTTTCCAGAAAATAAATCACATCTGTGGTTTAGTTTTTACCAGTGATTCTCAAGGTTACTCATGTATTTCAGTCATCTGAGATGCTTTCACAAAATAACCAAGTCCTGGTCTCTGTCCTGCCTGGATTCCCATTTCATTGATTCTAATTCAGTTGATCTGGGCTGGACTTTGGGTACTGGGATTTAGTTTTAAATGTAGCCATGTATTATCATGCGCTCATATTGAACAATATAGATACAAATGGTTAAATTTAGAAATATTTATAGAAAATGTGTATATACAGTTATTGTATATACATATACACTATTCTCTGTTAGAGAGCCTAGAAAATGGCACCCAGTAGCAGTAAGTGCTCTTAGTCTATATCTTAATTGTTCATCTCCTATAACTATTATTCTCTAATGAAATGCCTATTACTCCTCGGAAAAATGACAGATTCTAAGTCTAGGGCAAGACGAGAAGTATGTAAGATACGCCCAGAGTGACTTGTAAAGACAGAAAGTAAGGAAATGTTCCAAAACCCTCTAAATAATAGAGACATAGCTAAGGAATACAGGAGTCCATTGAAAGAACTCTGGATGGCCAACACTGGAATAATTTGAGCAAAAAACTAAAAAGTTGTATTGCATTATATCCATGCTGCTATCAATCAGTCAATAACTAATGGGGAGAACAGACACATCTCCCAGGCAGAAGAATTCCAAAAGGCTTATGCAGCTATTCCCTCTAAGGGGAGAGAGTCTCACTCTTCAAGTGTGGGCTCCACTTAGTGACATCCTTCCAGAAGCGCAGTGTGGAAGAGGAGAGTTAGAGTGACTGCAGTGGAGACCCCCGAAAACACGACTCAGCCAGGTGATGTAGGTCAGCATGAGACATGCACCCTTGATGTCGTCACCCTCCACCTCTTGGTCTTCCTCCTGTGAGCCCCAGTCTCATCATGAGCAAAACAGTCAGCTCTCCAGAGAGGATATTTTACAAAGAACTGGACTGGTACTCCTCATGTTATAGCTTTTCGGGAGAAACCAAGCAAGCACTCTTTTGGAAGTATTTTAGGCAGATTTATTACATGTGTGGTCTCAGCTGGGATTTCTTCCTCAAAGAGCTGAGCCCCGATTTCTGGGTAGAACATACTTATATAGGTTGGAGCAAACACGGGAAGAGAGGGATGTAAATTAGGGGAGGGAGTTTCATATAAATTAGGGGAGGGAGTTTCAAACGCGGGAAGTTCTTTGTCTGCTGGCAACATTCCAGCAAACTCAGGTGACAGGATGTTTTATGATTTTGCTCCATGGCTGCTGGAAGCTGTGAGCAGGCCCTTTTCCCCCACACTCAAACTGTTCAAGGTCATAAAAAACGAGGGAAGTGTGAGAATGTCACGGCACAGAGGAGCCTAAGGAGGCATGATGATGAAATGTCCTGTGGGTTCCTGGATGAAACCTGGACCAGAAAAAGGGTGTTCCTTAAAAACTAAAGAAATATGAATAAACTATGGGCTCTAATTAATAATGATGTATCAGTGTTGGTGCACTAATCATGACAAAGGCACCATGAAAATATAAGACATGAATA
The DNA here is from genome assembly GCA_004363575.1 of Solenodon paradoxus. Classification (NCBI taxonomy): domain Eukaryota; kingdom Metazoa; phylum Chordata; class Mammalia; order Eulipotyphla; family Solenodontidae; genus Solenodon; species Solenodon paradoxus. The sequence goes on from RJWH01003945.1 coordinate 73,713, forward strand.
ATAGGGGGACCTGGGGGGATATGGATCTATGGGGATTATGTACTATCTTTATAAGTTTTTTCCTATAAATCCCATACTATGGTAAAATAAAAAGCTTGTTTAAAGAAAACTACCAAGCTTATTAAAAAAAAAAAGAAACAAAACCCCAAAGCAACTGCCCGTCTATTTTCTTCCTTCCTCTCCTTTGCAATGTACCAGGCTAAAGGAAAAGAAGAAAATGACCCCTTCTACCATAGTTACAAGGCCTATTCAGTATGCTACTCAAGTATAAATTGGATTATCTAACTGTCGAAACTAAGGTGTGACTTTCTAATAGGCTTAACATTTTCAGCACCTGAAAATGTAGTGTATTTACATTTTAAAAGAGGCTCTTATTTACTCAGATCTCAAAATAGAATACCCAGGAGATATTTCAAAGCTAAGCCTTTTTGATGTGCTGCATCTGTGACTTTGATAAGCAACCCACACAAAGGAGAACAACACAAAAATAGGCTCAGAAATTTCCCAACAGACTCTTGAAGTCTGTATAGACACAGTTGATGACTTTTGATCCAACTATTAAATAAAATTTCAGAAGATCAAACCAAGGGAGACAATGCATGGTGCAATGGAAAGATCTCGGTTACTGATTTCAGGTGGCTCTAGGTTCTAATTATGATGTCAGCACTTACAACTTTGCGTTTAGCCATCCGCCTTAATTGCTCCTAGTCCCATGCTCCTACTTTGAAGAGGGGTGATTAAAGATGACTATGGTGGCTAGGTGACATAATGCTGATAAAATATTAAGTAAGGTGCTTGCATAGAGGAGAGGAGATGTCATTGCCTTGTCTTAGTTGTCATGGTTATGACCATCATGTTTCCTCCATTATTAAGCTGAGTAACGTGTACCTGGGGCAAATTACACAACATCTCTAGCCTCAGTTTGCTTGCGTAAAAGGAAGGTAGAAAGCACATATTCCACATGGAGTTGCTATGAAGATTAGATGAAGTCATGCTTTTCTATGTTTTCTCTTGTACTTTGACAGTTGTTTGTCCCTATACATCTGTCTTTTTATCTGTCATCTATCATCCATCCATCCACCATCCCTCCATCCATCCATCCATTTTTATCTGTTTGCCTTCACGTCTGTCCATTTGTCTTTAACATTGCAACACAGTTCAGGTTCCCCTAAACTTGGTTAGCAAAATGGAGGCAGAAAATTTCCTGTATAGGAGTTTGCAATTGTTTTCAACCATGGAAAGGAATGAATTTTAAAAAAGCTCAAAGACCTTCTTTGATATTCATGTGTTCCAGATAAAATTCTCAAATAATGCATATAAATGAAGGAAGCTTTAACCTGCAATAATTAAAGAAAAAGCTATTGGTTTTGAATGATATTGAACCTGTGGGTTTATTACATTTTCAGTGTCTTGAATTGAGAGTATAAAATAGAAAGCAAGGCCAGGGAGACTGTGTCTGCTTAAAGGTTACCTCTAATTAATAATTTTTTGAATTAAAAAAATAGTGGTTGTTGGTATTCACTCCTGGCAGAGGCCAGCTAAGAAAACACGAATAATTCTGCATATTCTGAAACACGAAGTAGGAATATTTCTCTCTTCTTTTCAAGGTAACTGCCCATATTTAGCACCCTTAAAAGCAGTTCATCAATAAAATTTTTTAAAAAAGCTCTATGGCCACGCTACGATAAAGAACACAGTGCCTTAACACCCTTCGCTATTTGGACATCCCACTCTCATTGCACCCGCCTAAGACCACACCCTGCTTCCTCCCTCAGGCCAGAGACCCACTGTTCCCTCATATTCCAGCTGGTGCACAGGCAGATATTAATAGTCCAGTGGCTTGGTTAAGCCCATCTCTGAGATCTTCTGGATTAACTGGGAACCGAATATGGAGAAGAATTCAGGCAACTTTGAGCCAAGGAGAGGAGGGAGAGTAAGCAGATGCACAGACAGTCAGGACTTGGAGGTTAACTGGATGACCCTGAAGCCATTAGAGTCCAGAGCTTGAAGCAAGCCTTGGAAGTGCTATTGAGAGGCTGAGTAAAATGAAGACCACAACGTGGACATTGGATTTGACAATATGGTGGTCATCGCAATATTGGCAAGAGAAGTTTCCATGGAGGGAGAAGAAGAGGGAGTAAGGTGAAGGAGGTTACAGAGAGAATGGGAATTTAGGCTGTGGGAAAAGACCGTGCACTTATTTTGCCTTTGAAAAGTTTCGTACTTAAGTAAAAGAAAGCATTTCTACATGCCACACATTTCATTTAATGCCTGACATGGGATATGAAGCCAGGTCCACAGGCTCTCAATCCTGTCCCCACCCAATGCTGTCCCATCTTTCCATGACACCGTTTTACTCCTATGCCCAAAGTACCTTCTTTATCACTTTTTCTTTTCAGATGATTTAGTGATTCAGAGTTTTTTGCTCTTCTCCTTCTGGCACACCATTTTTTTCCTAGGAGAAGCTGGCTGTCAAGACTCATTGCATAGTAGGGCACCATCTTCCCCTCCTTACTTTGATACCCCTTAGCTGACCACATGGTAAGAGCAAAAGATTTAAGTCCTTCCTACAGTCTACAGGTCTCTGCATGACCATGGGCCGTCTTCAAACCTCTCTCAGTATTTCCCATCACAATCCTCCCCACACTGCTTTCTTTGTGGATCCTCGAGCACAGAGATATCTACCTCAGGGCCTTTGCACCTGTTATTCTCTTTGCCTTGGACATTCTTTCACTAATACATGGTTCACTCCTAACTTCATTTGGAACTCTGCTGAGATGTCATCTTGTCTGATGTCAATTTCCCAAATGAAGTGAGCTATTCTCTCTCTCTCCCCTTTACTCTGCATTTTTATATCACTCCAATTTCTTCACCTCCAAGATTATATTGTTAGTTTGATATTTGTTTGTCTGCTTCCACGTCACTCTTTCTGCATCCAAAAATGAGCTTCATGTGTGTGTCACTGTGCTCAACAGGTTCCTGGTACAAGTAGACACTCAATAAATGATGGTTGAGTGAATAAAGGAGTATGACTTACTCTCATGATTTCAAAAGGGTATTTTTATCCTTTCCTTATAAAACAGCCATCCTTATTGATAGCTACTAGCAAAAGAACAGAGTGCAGGAGTCTTGGATTTGGGGGGAAACCTCCATGACCACCTCAATTAGTCCTTTCTACCAATTTTGTATGATTAGGTAAATCGGTGAAGGAATGTTCCAGAATTAAGCATACTTAGAAGATGCGGTGAATCGCCCTCTTGGAAAATTATAATGCACATCAGCAGAGGGCAGGTGAGAAATTCTACCATAAAGAAATAGCTTGACCCAGGACTAGCTGGCCAATTCGCCTAGAAGACATGTTCTGATGATGCCATATTGTATTTCTTTGGAAATTTTCATGGCACTTTATCTTTTGGTGGAAGCTGTGGAAACACATAACACACCACACGGCAATGCAGGGAGGGTCAGTATGGAGCTGTAACTGCACAGCTGAGGCCAGGCTGCTGGGACTCTTCCGGCTCCCACTGTCCATCTCTGGATCTCTGGGCAGCGTTGCGTCCATCTGCGACTCAGGGACCCCACGTGCTGAATGAGAATGGTAAGAGCATGGGTTTCCCCTGCTAGGTGAAAATAAAACTGTTCTTGTGTGGTATGATTTGGTGGCTTTTCGAGGTCTGGGAATGCTCAGAAGTTTTCATGGTGATGGTAAGAATGTTCCCAGACTCCCCCAGTAACCAAGCCATCAGACCAAAGAGTGGCACTTTCAGGTAGCGGGGGGTGACCTGCGGCAGCTGCCTGGTCCAGCTGTTAGGACGGTGAACTGGACTAACCCACACACTGACTTAAAGGAGAGTCGAGGTGTAAGTATGCACAGTCCTTAGCTGTTATGATGTGTGTCTGTTTCAAAAAATATGTGTCAGAGCTCGGTGTTGCTTTTCAAACTCTTTAGACCCCAGCCGCTTAAAAAGCAGTGGATTTTCAGCCTCAGTGTCATGGCAAGGAATTCTGATTTCTTTCCCAGGAATTGTGTTTGGACAGTGTGAAAAGCTGTCTGGCCCGTTACTGATCTCAGTCACCTCTTGATTTCTTTATTTCTCGCTGCTTAGCTGTTCTCAAACTTAAGTAAAAAAGGTGCAAAAGAATACAAGTCCTGGCTGTATAGGAGGCAACTGTCTTCTACAATTTTGCGGTCTCCCTCTGTCTCTCTCAGGTCTCTGTTGAGCTGTCTTCCTTTCTCTTGACTGTTTCTCTCTGTCTCTCCTCCCCTCTCTCTGCCTGCCTTTCTCTGTCTCGCCTCTTCTCATGTCTCTCCACACACACACAAAACAATGCATGTGGTGTGTCTGAGCGTCTGTATGTTGTGTGAGCGTCTGTGTGTCTGTGCCTGTGTTTCTGTGTGTGTCTATGTGTGTATCTGTGTGTCTGTGTATTTGTATACTTGTGTGTATGTCCGTATATATGTTTATGTGTCTTTGCATCTGTATGTCTATTATGTTGTGTGTCTGTCTGCATATGTGTCTGTCTGTGTCTGTCTATTTACTGTGTGTGTATGTGTGTGTGCTTTGTACATGTCTGGGTATGTACAAGAATTTTCCCAGATGTGGCTCTTTTTCTTTCATCTCTCCCTCTATCATGAGGGAGGGTTCCATTGCACACTCTCAGTCCTCCTCAGTTCAGCCTTTCGGGTGGGGCTTAACTTCCAGATCCCTTTTCTCTAAATCAACACTGTAAACTTATCAGTGTTTGCTTGGTAGAGTATTGCATTGTGGAGAACGTTTCCCCTTGAAACCCACTTAGAATGACCATTTTTGTGGTTCAGTCTTTGTCTCTTTTTGAAACTCAGACCCACCCCAGGTCAGTCACCTTTCTTCTCTGCTTTTCAATGATCTGTTTTGCTTTTGTTTCCATCCACAACCTTAGCTGCTACCTAGCAATTTGGATCAGAGTGCCCAGCCTCTAAGATTTGTGAGAAAATAGAAGATTTGTGATATTAAGCATCGTTGGACAGGCCCAGTCGTCTGTCTACATTGTTTAATGATGGAAAAAATGAAAAATCAACAGCAAGTCCGATCCTAGTCTCTTCTTTCAGGAAACTCTCCTATGAATCTCATTGTTAACAGAAAACCTATGGTCTTCATTTGACTCAAGGACATTTGACCCCGGCCTTTTTATCAGATTTATCCTGAGTAGCTTGGAAGCTGATTTTCAAAACATTAAGACAGAACCTGTCATGGTGGATGTATTGCATGGGTTAAAAAACATCCCGACCAACTTTCTGACCTCTACAATCTTTCTTCGGAAAGTGGCTTCCACATGTGTGACATATTTAGACTGCCTTGTAGAAACAGTTTTTTATGTGACAGTTTTAATATTTTGAACCCTTCATGTTGACGTTTTTATCAGATGGGCTGCTTCGGTTGGTAGTGGCAGTTTGCAAACTAATGCAGAAAATAAGAAAGGAAATTAGCTGCTGAGTATTTGTGACCAGAAGGTACACGAGGGAGGTACTCGAGTCTAGAAATAATTACCATCACTGCCACAGTCCTCCATTAGTGCTGGCAAAAGACCCAGGGTCTGACAGCTAAATTAAAGCTTGCAACCTTGGTGAAAAATTAGCAGCAAAAGCTTGAATTCCGGTAACATCTCACTGCATGCCATTTACTGTAGGATTTGACACTTTGCTCCATTCATAAGGTTTGCGGAGGGCTGGTGGTGGTGGTAAGATGGCTTAGAAGAGGTGGAAAACAAACTCATCTATAGCAGGCCGGGTTTACAAAGCAATGATCTCTGTTTACCATTAAAGCACAAGCTTGCTCAGTCAAATCCTTTTATTATGAAGTGTTGAGTGATGACTGGAGTCTGGGCTTTGCAGTAAGATGGACTTGAGTGGAAAGCCTAGCTCCAACACTTGTTGGCTGTGTGTCCTTGGGCAAGTAACTTAACCTCTCTGAACCTTAGTTTCCTTACTTTCAAAGTATAGGTGTGAAAATGAACTGCCTAATCAAGTAACTGATGAGTAAATAAAATAATGCCTGTCAAGGGCAGAGCATGGTGCCGGCACACGGTAAGTGATGATGGCAGGGTCGTTCTTGTTGACCGAGAGATGGAAGAGGAGACGAATCCATGGAGACAGTTGGAGGCTCTCTTGGGAGAGGCAGAAGTTGAACTTCATCTTGAACTAAGAGTAAGGGTTTGATAGGAGCATATGCATTGGGAGGAGAGCAGCAGCCTTAGACGAACTTTAGCAAAGATGAGGCGATGGAAGAGTTTCGGGCTTATTCAGGGAATAGAAGAAGAGCAGGGGAGGGGAAGTGACCTTGACTAATATAGTTTCAGCACCATTTTCTCAGGGACTCGAAACTCACAGGAAGTAGGCAGGTGACTGACTTCAGATTAGGTTCTCAGCATGTCCTGGTGGCCTAACAGATAAGTCTGCTGTGGTGTAGTCTACAGATATTCCAAGGTCCCCAGTTCAAGATCTGGGGCTGGGGGAACAACCAAGATGAACAGCAAAATGTTTTTTAAAAAGTGAAGTAAGAGCTGGTGATATAGTAGTTTAGTTCACTGTAGGCACAGTCCAGATACATCCCAAGGTTCCCAGTTCAAGACCCAGGGCCAGGGAAACAAACAACATGAGCAAATAAGTAAAACAAATAAAAATGCGTCTTCCTTCTCTCTCTTCCTTCCTGCCTGCCTACTTGCCTTCATTCCTGCATGCACCTTTCCTTTAAAAATAGAATAGGTTCTGTTGTCCAGTTCGTAGGTGTCCAGATCACAAGATAGGTCCGAGGAAGCTCTGCTCATGCATCTCGGTCCCCCAAGACCCTCACAGGCACTAACCCAGGCCCCTTCCCCTAGCCCAGGATTTATATTCAATCCAATGGATGAAAATGACGTCGTATTGGGGAAATAGACACAAAACGCTCACACAAATGTAATGTTATCACCACTTAGGAAATGAATATGGCAATAGCTGTCAAAATTATTTATATGGAAACCCTTCGCCCACAAATCCAACTTTGAGGAATGAATGTACCACTACCTAAAGATAAATGTGCTAGTATGTTGCAGTATTATTGAGGAAGGTTAGACAAGGCAGAAACAAATTTGGTGTTGTCCACTGATAAGAGATATTTGAATTAATGGAGAGCTTTGCTCATTCTATGAAATATTCCATATACAGATTTTACAGGAATTAATTCCCTCTCTAGGTACCAGCCTGAGAAGGTTGCATGCTATAATGAGAATAGGGTGACCCAGTTTTTAAAAAGTAGAAAAAAACCCTTATGTATATAAGTGTAAATGTAGACATATGGCTGTATGAACCTGGAGAAAAGTCTAGAGGCTCACACAGCAAACTTAGCCTTGTTTCTTTGATGGGAAGGTGACAGATTGAGTAGGAGGGAAAATGACAGCCCTTTTCTCTATAAGCCTGTTTTTGACTTGTGGCCACAAGCATGCATTTTGTAGCTTGGAAGGCTAGTCTAGTAAAGATTTAAAAAGGCACTTACCTGCTGAATGGGGGAAACCAGAAAAGAAAAGGGAAAGTGAATTCATGGGAGCCTTCAGCATGGAAAAGCATGGTTGGTCTGTGCACTGGCGGGGCTCGACGCTGCAGGGGAATTTCTCTCCCTTCCTGTGCAGTGTCAGAGGAACCCACATTCATTCGTGCATCTTAGCGTGGAGTGGACACTTCCATGCATGAGGTGGCCCTGCTTCTGCTCACCTGTCCAGCCTCACCTGCCACCTGACCCTCACTGGTCAGACTGTGCGACTTGCTGGGCAGCCCACCTCCTACCATAAACACAGACATGTGTGTATGCATGCAAGGTGCACACATGCACACATGCAACAAACCCTCATGCAGGCCACATGCACACACCACAAGCTCACACAAACACGTGTGTGTGTGTGCAGCGCATTTGTGTGTGTATCCACACACGCACCCCTGCATCCATAATGCACCCACACTGGGATGCATGCACACATACACGTAAACACAAGCACACACATACACTCGTTCATGCACAGCACATACATATACATACGTGCACACACATGTGCACAAAATCAGGTGTGTGCTTTATGATGTTTCTCACCTTATTCCTTCAACCCACAACACTCTTCCTCCTTCTTATCACCTGATTAACTCCTGTTTTCTGAGATTCTAGTGGGAAATGCTCCCCCACTCCAGACTAGGCAAAGCGCCCTTCACCTGTGCCCCCTTAGCCTCCTAAGTGAACTTTCAGCTCAGGCTGTCCATATGACTTTGGAATGTTTGTGCCTGTCACACTCCCTTCTCCTCAAAATGAATCTTCTTTCTCACTCTCTCTTATTTAAACCATTTTAATTCAGTTGCTGTCCCTCACTATTGTCATAGAATTCCCCAAAGCACTGTGATGTAGGTGAATTTTTATTGGGTTTATATTTCAGATGAGGAAATGTAGGCTCCACGCAGTTGCCTGACCTGCTCAAAGTCACACACGGAAGTACTGATAGAATCCGATTTCAAACTCAAATCTCCAGAATCCTACCTTGGCACTTCTCCATTCCACCAATATGGCAGAAATATCCACATTCCAATAGAACTAGTGGCAGTTTCCCTGCTGTCCAGTTGTGCTTTGCCTCAGAAGCTCTGCCTTGTGCATCCTGTTGACCCCAACTCTGATACCCAAATGACTAGGTGTCTGAATTAGGAAGCATTCCACTGCAAGTAACAAGAAAATCTAACTTTGAAGATCATTTTCAGACATTAGCAAGAACTGTGGGTTTCTCATCTTTCTTCTCTGCCTCACTCCACTTGAGGCTTTATCCTCATGGCTACAGGGTGGCTGCTGCAGCTCCAGACCTCCTAGCAACCCTCAAAAACCATCAGCTCTGGGGAGATTGAGAATCCTTGTCTCTGTGTCTTCCTTTTTGAGTCTGTGCAATAAGGAGTTAAATTTTCCCAAAGGCTGACTTTTGCTTTCATCTCCTGGCAGGAAACTTCCAGATCTTTGGAATGTTCTGCCCAATAAGAATGTCTTTGTTACCTGAAGGTGCTTGACCATGCCAGAAACTCTCTATGATGTATAGTGGGAGGTCTTGGCCCATGCTATATCAGCTTGACCTCAGAAAGGGCTGGAAACTTAGTCACCCATGGGATTGGGCAGCCATCTCTGTGGGACTAAGTCTCATTAAAGACTCTGGACCTCAGTTAGGGTGAGCACCCCTGGTTGTCAATACTCCATGCGCGTCATCACACATTACTGCAGGGACTAAGCACTACCTTCAAGATGCCAGTGAGAGAGGATGAGGGGAAGCCCCGTCTTGGTGTCTCTTGAACCCTGTCTTAGGAACATCTGTCCTTGGCAAATTTTAAGCGTCCTTTTGCTGTAATAAACCATGTGGTTAGCATGGGCACTTAACTGAGTTCTGCGAAATCTTTTAGTGAATAATTGGACCCCAGAGTGGTCTCTGAGACCTGCAAACTTGTAGTTGGCATTAGAAGTGAGGGCGATCTTTGCGGCCCCCAATTTGCAGCTGATGGCAGAAGTGAGGGTGGTTTCGTAGACTGCTAAACTCTGCAGAGCCTGCTTCTGACCTCTAATTGATCAGAGCTGCATACGGGCCCGCTGCTCCGTCAGTGTCAGCCACGTGGAACAGCCGTGGTGGCCGGGAGGGATGACGGTTCGGCATTAGCGAAGAGCCTTCCCTGGAGCGCATGGCCTCGGATTCTTCAGCCTTTTGTCAGCAACAAAGATGGGGACAGTCATGGCAGGTGGGGAATGACAGTGTGTATCGGTGCCACGTTTTTTTTCTGTGCAGTGAGAGCAAAGACAGCACCATGGAGAGAGCTCTTCCCTGCTCTTTGGACCCATTGGAGCTCCTGTGGGCTGAGTGCTGGCAGTTTTCATTCCAGAGAGCACAACTGATAAACTTGTCCTGTTCTTCTCCACCTGGAGAAGCTTTGGAAAAAGGCAGGTTGAAGTGACCTTCTCTCATGATGGGTGTTTGTGCAAAAGAAGAACAGAACGATCAATGCCGAAACCTAAGAAGGGTCTTCTCTGGGCATCGTTTTGTGCTCTGATCACCTCCAGTCTTTGCAGCCTTTTGGTCCCAGTCAGACTGCAGGGCTTACAACTTGTCTCTGCCCAATAAAAATAGTAAATGTTTCCAATCATGATTAACCTATTGTGTGCTTTTATGTAAGTGGTGGCATGCAAGGATTAGGTACCTTTATCTCCTCGACAGTCCAGTAAAGCAGGTTCTGTTGAAAACTCCTTGTATGTAAAGGAGGAAACGGAGGCCAGAGAGGTGAAGTAACTTGCCTATTGTCACACAGCCAAGTAAGTGCTGCAGTTAGACTGAAGCTTCTCCGTCAGGGCTGAGAGCCATTGGTTGACAATGCCAGGTGTCCTCTCCGCTGGGAGAGGGATTTATCCGAGGAGCAACAGGGTGCTGCTGGATGGTTTGAAGCAGAGGGTGACTTGCTCATTCTGGAAAAGACATTCGGGCATGATCAGAATGTTCTAGTCGCCCTGCATTGACTTGTCCAGACCCTATTGGAGTGTCCTGGAGACTGACCTTGTATGCACTGTGGGGCCAAACAGGCACCTCTTCTATCTGTTTTAATCTTGTATTGTATATAATATTTCCTTTGAATGAAACACGGCATTGATGTAAAAGAAATTAGAAATCCATTTATCTAATCAGGGTCCAAATTACGGCCGCTGGGCCAAATCTGGGAAGATGCTTGTTTTAGTAAATATGGCTCTATGGGGACACAGCCATGTTCGCTCAATTACTTACTGTCTGCAGGTTGCTTGGCTGGAAATTGCTTACTCTCTGGTGTTTGTCAGAAAACCTTTGGACCTCTGATCTAGATGAGAGTTTCTCAACCTTTGCACTATTAACATTTTTTTTTTTTTTTTTAAGGAAAGGTGCAGGCAGGAATGAAGGCGAGGAGGCAGGCAGGAAGAGACAGGGGGAGGAAGCATTTTATTTATGTTTTAGTTGTTCACAATGGTTGCTCCCTGGACCTGGGACACAAACCCTGGTCCTTGGGATGTATGTGGCCTGGGCTCCTTCAGAGGCAGCGGACCTAACCATTGCTCTCTGGGGTGTGCCAGCACTATTAGCATTTGGGACTGGCGCGTCCCTGTCCCCGTGGGACTCTGTAGGAGGTTGGCAGCATTCCTGCCTCACACCCCTCACCCCAGGGCAGTACCACACCCCGCTGAGAACCACTGATCTCTCTCCAGGTCCAATGTTCTCCATGGTTATGATTTTTGTACTCATTTTCATGAAAGCAGTCCATGGATGTTCGCTGCCATTTCTGCAGAATTTATTCCCTAGTTTTTATCAAGCACCTACTGTGTAACTTTGTGACATCTTTTCTCTGGAGAGATTGCTCCAACTGTATCCTTTCATGAATGTATTTCAAAGAGAACAACCCTCTGATGTCTAGAAAACTAGTAGCTGATTGTAGAACATGTTTTTGGCCCCATTGAAGGTGACAGATGGTGACCTGGGGCTTGGGAAGGCGGTGACAGCTGGGTGTTGAGTAACAGCTCAGTCACTTCCACAGGGAGACGTGGATTGGACAAGTCAATTACGTTTCTCTGAATTCTGTTTTCTCATCTTTGAAATGGAGGCGATGATGGCGACCTCAGTGAGTGATTGTAAGAATCACAGAAGCAATGAAAAGATAAAATAAGACGTGGCGGTTACCTGTATGTGCATTTCAAAGTGTTCAGCAGCGTGGGAGCACAGGCATCCTGGTCCCAACCTGAATTTTCTTGCGGAATCGGACAGCTACAGGTGTGAAGCACTAAAGTTCTGAGAAAGTTTATGATACGCATGATTCCATTTTCTCGAGTCTCTTTTGCTGGTAAAGAAATATAGCTTTGTGATTAAAATATCCAAGGGCACGGAGTGTAAGAAAGTGAAAAAATTACTGCTTTATATGACCTGGTGATTGTAAAGACTCGGGAGCTGAAATACCACGGTAGGCTGAGACAGGCCTGGCTGTATTTCCCGGCCACAGTGTCAGTACCCTAGCTTTAAAAAAAAATTCAAATTTCAGACTGTGATGTGTTCCATTTTCACATTATCTCTTTCTTTTGTAAATTCCAAGAATGGAGAGATCTGTACTTGAGCCATTATGAAGTACTGAAATCGTTATCTCAAAATCTGCCTCATTGTACTCATAGCTCCAGAGTTTTCTGCAGTTTAGACACTTGCTTGCAGCTATAGGATTACACAATGCAGTAATCAGGGAGGCCTGTAGGCTAATTATTTATGGTTGAGATTTGACTCAGATTTGGTTTTTCTAATAAGAGACATTACAGTTAGGATTTATACCATTATGTGGGTGACATTTTTCTTGCCCGTATGTGCACATGGGAAGGTTAAAGACGTGGCATGTAGAAAGCTGTTCAGGAAAAATGCTGAAACCATTGAAAAGGACTGGCAGTCAAAAGTCTGGGCCGCATTCTGCTTCTGTTGAACTGCTCTGCATCTTTGAGAGAGGAAACCCCCTGTGGGCCTCAACCTTCCCGTCTGTAAAATGTGCACATTACGCAGAACAGAGTTTTTGCCAATGAGGTCATGCCTCTCTGCTCCATCTAGTCCTTTCTGCTCTGACCTCCAGCCCATGTTAGGACAAGTCAACATGTTCAACTGCAAAAGCCTTCTCTTTTACCTCTCCCACCCCAACCCACCACCTGCTGCTGACTGACATTTAATGCCATCACCATTTCTTTAGGACCATTTTTCCAAAAAGAAAAAAGCATGACTTCTATACTGATCAAAAATGAGTATGTGTGTATTGGTTTGAGTAGTATGCCCCCACAATTAATCTCCATTCAGAGTCCATGAATGAAATCCTCTCTGGGGACAGGATCTCTGCAGTGTGATCAAATTAAGATGAGGTCCGCTGGATGAAGATAGGTCCTCAGTCCAATGACTGATACCGTCCAAGAGAGAAATCAGGAGACAGACACTCAGGTAGAATGCTGTGTGAAGACAGAGGTAGAGATCTCGATGGCATTTCTAGAAACCTCAAGAAACTTGGGAGAAGCAAGAAAGAATCCTTTCTTTGAGCCATAGAGGGAGGGCCTGGAGACGCCTTGACTTCACATTTATCCTCCGGAAGTGTGGTAGAATAAATTTCTGTGTCTTAAGCTGCCTAGTTAGTGGTGGTTTGTTACAGCAGCCTTAGCTAACTAATACACACAGGTTGAATATTTTATCACACTCAGTGGGTAAGTGATGAAGCCGACAGTAAACTGTTCAAAAAGGTCAAGGAAGCATAATCTCTAGGGAGTAAAGGAAGGTGAAATGAATGTGTGTGCAAATGGGTACAAAGCCAGCTTTTTCACAGGGCGAGGGAGCGGCGGTCATCTCCCTACTGGACATAGTTCATTTTCATGTCTAGCAAGCGCTGCGTTCCCTGGCTTGTCGCCTTCTTCCATCTTCAAAGCACAACATTCTGACCTCTTACTCCAGCATCACATCCTCTCTGGGCTCTCCTGTCCCTCGAAGAACTTTAGGGGTTGCATTGGGCATAGCCAGACATCCAGGATACTCTCCTCACTGCAATGCCCTTCACTGAGTCGCCTCTGCAGAGTCGCTTTGGCCATGTGCTTTAATGTAGTCTCAGGTCATGTGGACTAGGGAATGGGAATTTTTGGCAGGGGACATTATCCAGTCTTCCTCAAGTGTTATTTTATCTGATTTGTGACATTGGTAAAAAGCTCCTGTCTCTCTCTCTCTCTCTCTCTCTCTCTCTCTCTCTCTCTCTCTCTCTCTCTCTCTCTCTCTCTCTCTCTCTCTCTTATCTGTTTATCTATATACCTACTCATTTTACTGACCATGATTCTTAAAAAATGAGAGACTTTTATGCCTGTCATAATTATCAAACAAATGAAGATTTAAGTCAGGAGCCTTTAGACAATGAACGATTCTTCCTTCCTACAGAGGTGCATGATAATTTTAGAAATGACATACGGACTCTTCAGAACCTTGCTCAAAAATGATGTTCTCCTCAGGAGGAAACATTATTATGCAGAAGCCTTAGATTAGCTCAGAGCTTCACGACGTTACTGCTCACCAAGCTGAGTCCAAAATGGAGCTTCTCCTCATAGATACCTAACTCTGGAGGCAATTAATTTGAGATCTTAATGTTTGGCCCATGGCTTTTCCAGTCCTTGTAGGCAGGCATTTTCCTCCTTGGGGATTGTCAAAAGTAAAAGGGAGCCAGTCTAATCACCAGCGACTCGACAGGAGGAGGTTTATGATTTCTCACAAAGAACCCCTGCCGCTGTGTAGCAATCTCGCCACTCTCCCGATGCTCATTTTGCAGTTACTTGTCTTCCTGCTGAAGTTGTCCCTAAGGACTGTGTGCGAGACAGTGACCTCAGGAGCCTGTATTCTGTTGGTTGTGTGATGGTGAGATCTGAGAGCTTCTTCCAAAGCTTCTAGAAGTGCCATGGCTTCCAGAAAAAGTGGAAGTTTCCTCATCAAAATGGCCTCTGGTCCTCTGCCCACTTATTTATGGATCCACCTCAGTGTGTGATAGGGTTAACCCTTCCATCAACACCCTGAGGGAAATGTGAAGTGAAAACAGGGCTACGCTTCAAGCCAAGAAAGGCAGGGTTGGCCCACCAATGGCCACCTTTGTGGGTGCCCCAGGTTGGTGGGGGAAGTGGGGAGTTAAGAGTATAACCAAGGCCGGCGAGTCAGGAGGGTGTTCACTCCTGTGCTTTGGCGTTTATGGAGACAGAATCTTTTTGGAGTGACAACTAGGACTGGTTCCTGGTTCCACAAAGGCCAGTTTGCTAGAGGAAGGATCGCTGCTGGACCCATTATCCCAGGAGTCAGGATAGTAGGTACTCATGGCTCGTGTCATGATATGTGCATGCCAAATGAGCATTTGCAAAAGGCAATCGTTTGGGCCAGTGCTTTCTGGGGTTTTGTGGGGGAAAGAGAAGAGGAACATCGTTTTACTTAGTTGTACATCTTGGCTGATCTCCCTGCCTGGGATGTGAACCCAGGTCCTGGGGATGTATGTGGAATGTACTTTGGTCAGAGGCAGTTGACCAAACCACTACTCCACCAGGACGCACCAGGACAATACTTTTGATCCCAGAGACATTGCCCTTGGCAGCCATGAGCTGCTTTGAATGGGATGTGTTCTTCTACTTGATCGAGTTGGTCTCTGGGCAGATGCCCTATATGGGGACCACTCGTCAGAGAATGGCCCTCCCTCTTCCAGTCTTATTCTGCCTCCACTCCAGATGGACCCGCTTTTTCATGGCCTCCTCTGCTCACATACATTAACTCCCCATGTCATGTTTCCTATTGAAGAGGACCCAATCTTTCTGAACAGAGCCAAGGCGATATTTCATCTTATCTCCTACTTCTGAAAAGTTTCAGTTATTGGAGACACCTTACTTTTCCCTGCATCCCTTGTGTAGGTTAAACTTTCTTTACACTCTCCCATCATTTGTCTTCAAATTCCTATCTTCTCTGCAATCGACAGCTAAAATGCTTGCAGATTCCAAAAGTATCCAGGATTTTCTAACTAGATGAAAGCTTTTTGTCCTTGAAACTTCTCTTCTTAGCCTTTCTGTAATCTTTGCTTCCTGAATATTGTTTCTGAGAAATGTTGGGCCTCTCACCAATTATAATACATTTTAAAGTTGTTGTCCACATGTCATCATTTCCTTAAAGGGTTGACCGGCTTATTATGAATAACGTCAGTTCTGTTTTGTGTGACTCAGCAGCCCCATGGCTGAGAAGGGTTCCATTAACCAGGATGACATAGTTCATAAAAAATACAGCTACCGCAACAATTTCTGAGAACTTTCTTTTTAAAGATCTTATTTAAACCATGGGCATTTGTTCCCCACAGGTTAACAAGGCCAAATTAAGAGAGAACTTCGTGTAACATTTCAGAGTGTTTTCAGATCTCTTGACTCCCATCGTGGATCACCATCTCATTTACCCAAGCTTAAGAACTTGGCTTCAATAGGTTAATTCTCTTGCATCTTATCTTCGCAGAAGCAGAAAGGGACTATTTGGGATTGCCAAGAGACAACGTCCAATGGGAGTAATATTGAGCCAGTAACTGTATTTTTTTCTAAAGGAAAGGTGCAGACCAGAATGAAGGTGAGTAGGCAGGCAGGCAGGAAGAGAGAGGAGGAAAAAGCACCTTCATTTATTTTCTCTATTTCAGTTACACCTCCTGGTTGTTGCACTGCCCTCCCCAGCACCCCACCCCAGGACTTGAACTCAGATCCTCGAGATGTCTGTGGATTGTGCCTGGCCAGGGGAGGCAGACCTAACCACTGCTCCACCAGGGCACCCCAATAAACTGGTTTCTTTTTTTATGGAAGAAGGAAAAGGGATGAGCTGCAGACCTTGAAAAGGTCAGGGCGGTATAAATACTCTTTTGCGTAGTGGGAGTGAAATATGCCTTTGGCTCTATACTGATCAGACAGGCTTCAGTCCAAGTCTCCTAGGGCTTGAACTATTCCCTTTATGGTGTAAAAATAGCTTCCCCAGATGAGTAGTGAACCATTTAGTGCATCAGATTCAACACACTGATAAAATAATCATACCCTTCTGGTCTCCATGGGGCTGTTTCTTATTAAATGAGACTGAGGCTGTAACTACTCAATATCAAATAACTGTTTGGGGGTTTCTTTGTGGTTGCTTTATAAAGCTGCTTAAACAGCCATGGGCCAAGTAATGAATTAGTTGACACAATTAATTGCTTGAACTTGGTCTTGGTTATGCTGGAGAAAGCCATCTTCAGGCCAGTAGTGGAGCTGGGATGGCAGCAGTCCTCAGCGGCCGTGTCCCTCTGTGTGTAAGAACTGAGCTGCTGGCTCTCAGCTCCCAGACGGGGCTTCCTCTCCAAGAGCTCTTCCCCTCTTTCTGGTTCTCTGCTAAGTTCTGTTGGTTCTTGGTCATCATCCTCTCAGACTCAGACACCTTCAGTGCCTTTCTATTAAGCCTCCAGTGTCTGGTCTTGCCCCCCTGCAAACAAGTATCTTTAAATTTTTGCTTTTTGACTGCAAAAACATGAGTCAGAGAGAACAGATGCCCATCTGTGCTCATAGTGGCACAGTTCACAAGAGCCAAGACATAGAAACAAGCTAAATGCCCCTCCACCGAGGACTGGATCAAAAAGCAGTGACCAATATGCTCAATTCTATGCACCTGTTAAGAAAGATAGACTCATGCTCTTTACAACGACCTGGATGGGACTGGAGGGCATTGTGTTAAGTGAGATAAGTCAGAAAGAAAAAGAAAAACAGGGTGGTTTCACTCCTATGTGGAATCTAAAGAAACAAAATAAATGAACAGACAAATCACAACAAAATTCACAGGATGCAAGACCATGGCTCCTAGGGTGGAGGGAGTGGGAAGGAAAAGGAGGAGGAAGGAGGACGGGTGGCCGGAAAGGACCCTGGAATCCTGGCAGTGGGCATGATGTGACCTACAGAATAAGGTGCAAATTCAATATCCTACAATGCATACAGCACTGTGAACAAAAGAAACACTAAAACAGTTGTTTAAAGAAGAGGAGAAAGAAGACAAATGGTAAATCAATGAAGATTTCCTTTTTAACATAAATAATGCATGGATGCAGTCTCCTTATTAAAAATCAAATCATTGAGGGTGGGGGTGGAATCCTTTTGCCCCCGACTTGTGTTCCTCTCTCCCGCCTCCTTATCAACATCAGTGTGGAATGGAAACTTCCAGACCTCTGTCTCTGCTGTTGCAAGCATATGTGCTGATAGAAGAGATGTAGAAAGGAAAACAGTACAGATATGCATGCATAAGTAATAGCATAATTATTGTTTGATGACTTTTTTTTTTTTTTCCCTTTCAACAATATGACTTGGAGATCTTCCCAAATTCTTAGGTAAAGTCATATATTACTTAACGATATTTGGTCAGAGATGGACCCCATTATGGGGGTGGTCCCAAGAGGCTAGACCATCTAGATTTGGGTAATTACACTCTAAGGATGTTTGCAAACCACAAACTCATCCACTGACACATCTCTCAGAATGCGTCCTGGTTATTAAATGAAACACAGCGTTACACAGACTTCATTCTTTTTAACTGCTGCAAAGTATTCTGTAGTATCAATATGCCCATGCTGGGAAGGCTATTTTCCTGTTGATATTTTCATTATTAAAAGCAATGCAATTTCTTTCTGCCTCTTCTAAAACACCCTTCAGTGAGCACACTCTCATAGAACTTTCAGGTGCCTGCCCGACGAAGTTTAGACAGCATTTGAAGGGCTCTCTGATCTGGGCCTCATCCTCTTTGATATTGTTACTTACTGTCCTCTGCCACCTGCCCACCATGGGGGCAGCGTTTCCCTCCCTGCACCCCCGTGGTGCTTTCACTCCATCAGCATGAGTCGATCTTTTTATCATAATCACCGTCATCATCATTATGGTGCTCCTCACCACTCACCTGTGTCACATAGCACTTAGTCTATTCTAGTCATTGTCTAAGTGTTTGACATGCATCACATCTTTCCCACCACGCCATGATGAGGGGCCATCACTGTTCCCATTTTATTGAAAAGAAACTGAGAGACGAGGTATCATAACTTGTCCAAAGTCACCTATCTTTTAAGTATGGCAGCCACGATTCCCATCCAGCCAGTCTGGCTACAGATTCGAAGTTCTGATCCCTCCTTTATATTTCCTCTGGTACAGATTCCCTGCCACTGCCTCCTTTAAGCCCTGCCCATACTCCAGACCCCTACATTCTCCTGTTGAATATTGTTGAGCCTGTTTTCTGGGACATTCTATGTTAAGTTTCCAGGGATATATTGATGAACAAAACAGTGTCCTGAACCTGTCAAGCTAGTAAACGTGCCCGTCAGATGCATTGTTCTTCATACCACTCAGAGGTACTGGACACATGGTACTTTTCACCTCCTTATGTTTGTATTTTGTATCCTCTATGCTGCAGTAAGGGATCACTTGAGTTTTTGCTGCTGGGCAATCTCTCTTTAACACTCAGCTCATCACAGTTACTTGATGAGCATTTAACAATGACAAGGCTGTCCTAGACACTGGCCCAGGCAGATTATTTCCACCTTACTTTCAAAAGCATTTGAGATGCAGGATGCAGTGCCAGGCAGCCGCAGGACTTGCTAATAAGTTTCCTCTCTGTCCAGAGAACCCCTTCACAATCTGCTGCAGCCTCCTTGTTGAGGACTTTGATGTGTCCCTGGAGGAAGTAGGAGTCAGTGTCTGAAGATCATCTGAAGGACCTCAGGTGACACTTCAGCTTCTTTCAAAGCAGGTGGATGAATCTTGGGGCTGAGCTGCTGTGTCTCAGGGAACATGCAGGCTGAGAGAAGTGGTGGCTGTCAACCCTGGTTCTTGGACCCTGAGCACCTCACACTAAGAGAGAAAGCTGAGAAGAGTGCTGATCCATCAGAGTGACTGCCTGTCTGTCTACTTTGACTTCTGGAAGATTGTATCTGCCTCTAGTGCCCACACTTCATATCTGATACCCTGAGCTGACCTAGTGGAGGTAAACATTTTGAAATATCTTTAGGCTACATGGCCATAATCCATCATCCAGAAGCAAAGTATTATACTTTCCAACATACAGGTGAAAAATATTAGGTGTTGTTCTACGATTCTCTCTCTCTTACACATGATAACAGAGACTGAGAAGAGACTCAGAGAACAGCCGGTAGAAATAACAACAGAGCACAGTAACAAAAGCAACTGAAGATGCAGGCGAACTGAGCTAAAGATTCCATCGAATGTCCCACATCGTTATACCAACTATAGGGCCACAGAGGAAATCTCCTTCTGTCCCTTTGGGTTCCTCCTGGGCTCACTGAGAATCAAATTAGCATGAGATAAATCAGATCCTACTAACGGGGAAGCAGAAAACCGACTTTATTAAGTACAGACGTATGGAGAATCTACATGGAAGTAAATTCTAAAGCAAATAAACAACACGAGGATATTTATCCTGAGCTAAGGAATGGAACGGGGTCAGGATCTTCAAGGAAAGAGGAGGGGGACCCAGTATGACAAAATTCAGATGATGTGCAACGAGATCTTTGTATTGCCATGTAGATGAGTATGTTTGAAGATCATTTCTGGTCATCACCCTAAATCTGGGTAAGACCCCATTTTCACTTTTCTACAAATCTTAGGAGGTGGTAGAAGTTTCTCCTGCAGGCCTTTTGTAGAACTTAGCTTGAAATAATCCACGTGTCAAAGTGACAGCTATTGGGGAGGCCTGCTCTGAACCTCTTGGGGATGCATATTCTTCACAACCAAAAGTAAGGAAAAAACAACACTGGATTCCATTGGTTAGAAATCGTGTCTCGTTGGCGTGTATGTTGAAATGCAAAACCAGTGTGCAGTGAGGGTTCCCCAGCTATGGGAGAGGCTGGTTTTACCTCCATTTCCATATTCACTCCAGTATTTCTGATCTCTCCATGTATCTGCTCTTTGCATTCTTCTTTGAGCTGGTAGACATACTACTTCCTTAATGACTCAAGTGCATTCTTTAATACGTTTTCACTTTACATCTTTGTGAGAGTCATGAGTTAACCTCTTCTGAAAATCTGAAAATCATCCTTTTTCAGTTGCTTCCGACAGCAAATGTATGGTGGCTCCTGCTGAAAGTTTGTTGAAGGAGAAAGAAACAACAGAAATGTGTAAGCTCATGGCTAGAAATTTGACTTTCGTTCAAGCCTGTACCTTATCAGCCAGCTTGAATTCGCCTATAACTTCCTAGCTTACGCCTCTGCTGGTGATAACTTGGCTTGTTTCAATTTTTAACGAATGTTTTCAAGGAAAGGTGTAGGCAGGGATGAAGGAAAACAGGCAGGCAGGTAGGAAGCGAGAGGAAGAAGCACTTACTTATTTATTTGGTTATTTATCCTGGTTGTTGTCTCTCTCACCTCTGGTCATGAACCCAGGTCCTGGGGATGTATGTGGACTGCACCAGGCAGATGCAGCAGACTTAACTGCTAAGTCACCAGGGTGCACCTGTAACTTGGGTTTTAACCCAACCATAGTTGTTCACTTTTTTCCCTAATCAGAAAAACTTTTTTGAAAAATTAGAGGATAAATTCTAGCCATCTCATAATCTTTCTTCCCAGAGTAATTACTATTAATTCTTGGCTTATATCCTTCTAGTCTTTTCTCTACATCTATTCGTTCAGTAAGAATTTATTAAGAAACTATCACGTCAGTTTCTGTAGCCATTGAAGTAAAGAAAACAGATGAGGCCCTTACCCTCTTTTGTGATTACTCTAAATGAGCGTGAATGGGAAAAAGTAGACAATAAATGAATAAGAAAACCCAAATCAAGTGTATTGCTTCATGAATATTTTTACCATTTGTTTGAGTTGCAAGGTTGGTTTTTTTTAAATAGCCTGTGCTCAGTGCATCAATATGGAGCTAAGTGTTTGCACCAGCATCTGACTCTGTCCTCTCTTTTTCCTCCCCCAACCTGCCCGCAGACAGCCGTGTGTCTGCTGCTCCTCCATACCTCTGAGACTTAGACACAGGCCTGCAGAGGGAGCAGAGTCGTTCTTTCCCTGTAGCATTACAAACACGAAAGGCGCTTCCAAAGCCTAAGGAACCTGAGTTTCCTTGTGGGGGACAGGAGGCCACCAGGTGGAGAGAGAGAAGCAGAGATGGCAGAGATGGGTCTCTGATGGCAGAGAGTGTGGGTGAGGAGGCGACTTTCTCTTGAAAAGGAGTTGCTCCTGCATAAACACTATACATATTGGCTAAGAAATCAGTTTGCTGGACTCTAGGCTTCGTAGTTTCCTGGACAGGATGTTTCATTTAAAACGACAGCTCAAATGTGAAAGCTTTATTAAATTAAAGAACCTTATCTGAGAAGACGTATCTCGGAGCCGGGTGGGGAAGTGTGTCTGTGTACGTGTGTGTTTAAGTTTTAGTTTAACTCCCACATAGGAACTTGGCTCTAAGGTTGGGAAGAAAGTGAGACTGTTTGAAGGGTTTATATATAACTAATTCTAAGTCATGGCTTAATATTGATTCATAATGAATTTCCTGTGCAGTCAATTCCTGAGTTGTTTCTTTCTATAAACTGGGTCTTGAGATCCATGCTATCGTGATATCTTATCATGGTATTTTCACTGGGTTAAAATAAAGAGTAGTGCCATCTGTTTAGTTTCTCTCTCTCTCTCCCTCTCTCTCTCTCTCTGATGTCTCTGAATTTTTTCCTCTAATTACTGACAAATAGAGCAATATCTCAAATTAGGTGTCTGAAAGAGATGCTAAAAGGCTTTCTGAATGCAGATCTTTGAGAGATACTCATTTTAGACACGTCTTCACTTACTCTTTCTCCAGATTTAGATAGATTTTATATTTGTCTCTCATACTTTTGAGGGGAAGTAACTGTTCCTCCACTTCAAGTACTGATTACTCACTTTATTGTGTGTTAGATACTTTACCTAATATACTGGGATATTGGATGAAGACTTCCAAGATGCAGCCCCAGCTCCCCATCCCATTCAGCTGCTGTGACCACAGAGCCCTCAGGCAATATGAGTTCAAAGACAGGCTTATTGTCTGGCAAAATCTTAGTAGGTATTATTGGACCAGACATAACTGTGAATGGATTTCACCAATATTGTCTTCTGCTGCCAGCGATCTTCCCAAGCTATTTCCTTAATTATCCAAGTAAACATCACTAGGAGTCTCTGGGTAAATTTATTGGCAGCCTTTACTCCATGACCCAAGACGTTCCTTTCCATTGTCAGGTGGCTTCTCATTCCAACTTGATTGGTAACTACAGTCATTCAAACAAAATCTGGTCTTGACACCCCTAACCTCATGGACTGTAGATATCTGACAGGTGAAACATCTTTCTTTCATCTTTCCCATCCTGCTCTTTGAAGACTATGACAGTGTCTAAGGTCTGCAGAAGGTTTTTGAACAGGTGACTCTTAGCATGATGACCTAATGAGGGAAGAAAAGGAAGATAAGGCGGAGGACACATCTTCCATTGGGGAAAGTGGGAGATTTGAAATTTTCAAATGAGCTGACAATTTAATTTTATCACTAAACCTCTTGTAGGATGAATATTCCTCCTCTGTGGGTTTCAAAGTTCACCTTAACTGATTGATTGTGGACAAGGATAAGCTGTAATGTCTTGGTCCTAGACACCATTGCTTCTCATTTAAGTTATTGCAACAACCTCCTGAATGGTTTTGCTACTTCTAGACCTACTTTATAGAATAAATTCTTTAAAAGCAACCAGAGTGATTAAAAAACTTAAAACCATTCAGTGCTTAAAACTGTCCAGGGCATTTCCATGGCCCTTAGAATAAAATGAAAACTCTTTTGCTGTGTCTTGCTTGCAAGGCTAATATCTAGATCCCTGTTTCTATTTTTTCCTTCCATTCACTTACTGATTTCCCATATCTAAAGTTCCTACCCCAGGACCTTTGCACTAGTTGTTCTCACTTCCTGAAACGCTTTTCAGATTTTTGCATAATTGTTTTTGTTTCTTATTTGCGGATCTCAGATTATATGTTGCCTCCTCATCCAATATCAAGTAGTTCCTCTCTCATTAGTCTCTTCACTCCGTTTTAATTTATCTGAAAAAGTCTCATGAGTGTATGATATTCTTCTTCTCTTGTTTGTCTTTTTTCTCCCCATCAAGAGGTAAAGTCCTTGAAAGCAGGCATCTTATCCTACCTTGTTCACAATCACGTCTTTGATTAGCATGTAGAGCTTAGCTTGGCATGTAGTGGGTGGTTAATGAATATGTGTAGATTGAATGGATGGATTGTATTACATCCTTTCCATTCTAGATTTAAATCCAAGGTTGTTTTCGAAAGTAAAAGATGTTTTTGCATTGTCCGTTGTTTGTATAAACTACTGCAAATAAATGTGAGGGGGGGCCACTGACTTAAAGAGACATCGGCTCCCAGGGTTGCTAGCATCCAACTTGCATGGCTGAGTGACACTTATTCCCTCCCTGTCCAGTCAAAGCTCTTGACCTCCATATGCCACTCAGGCTCCATGGCCCCAGAGGCAGCTGTAATTAACTGCCTGTGCCTTGAAAAGGTTTTCTAAGCCAATCTAGAGCAACCTGCGTTTGTAAACAGTACTTAGCAAGAAGAAAAGATAAAATTGCCTGTGTTGTCCTGTTTTCTATCACATGCACTTTGAGGTTCAAAGGGACTATATGAAAATAAATATCCCGGTGTTCTCATTTGTTTCTGCCTTCAAAAGAGCAAAGAGAAAGCTCTTAAGTAAAGTAGGGTGATAGGCACCTCTTTTTATATACTAACGCCAGGAATGTTTGAGGAGCAAAATAACCATTCAGCAAGAACCATTTCTCGCCTGTCAATTATGCCCCAGTAAGAAGTACCCAGTGAGACATTCTACTGAAATGAGAGCATTACTCTCATGATAATTTAGGGAGTTATATATTGCCAGCCCTATATTGTAGAGGAGGAAAGCCAAAGCCCACAGGTAAGGAACACACAGTTAACTAATACTTTTTTTCATTCACCTATCCATCCATCCATCCATCCATTTATCCATTAATCTGTCATCCATTCTTTCATACATCCATTCATCCATCCATGCATCCATGCATTCATTTATACATCCATACAATCATCAATCTATCCATCCATCCATCCAATCATCCATCCATCTGTTCATCAGTCCATCCAATCATCCATCCATCCATGTATTGAACCATCCATCCTTGCAGATTTATTAGGTATGTATGTGCAGCAGGGGCCATGTTAGATGCCATGTATTCAACAATGAGCAAAATAGATGTAGCCCTTTTCTTGTTCTCATGGAGCTTAGAGTCCTCAGTGAAGGAGGGCAAGCATTCAGTGAATAAATATGCCGATAGCTATTTAATTATTGCAGTAGAGCAAAAGTTGTGAGAGGAAAGAACAGGGTATCATGAGAGGTGTTAAGAGGGGACTTTCTTCAAATCTGGAAGTTGGTAAAACCTTTCTGAGGAAGAAACATTTGATTTAGACCTTAGGAACTGGGATGAAAGTACCCTAAGCATGGGGGTTTAGGTGGGGTGTGATCAACCTGGGTTAGGAAGGAGCTTAGTGTGACCCAAAATTGGAACCAGACCATGTGGCTGAACGGTGTTGAGTCTAGAAAAGAAGTGTAATGGGTACAGGCAGTCAGACTGTGAGGACCGAATGGAAATTTGGATTTTACTCTACAGATAAGTGGAAGCCAGGAGAGGGAAGTCTGAAAGCTGTCCTTGACTAGGAGATTAGAAAAGGGTAGCCCACCCCCACCCACCACCACCCAAACTTCTTAGAATGTTCCCTTATACATTTCTTGGGGAAGTAGGGGTTCCCCTATTTGTAGAGATTTGTGGCCTGGAGGCCAGAAATGCTGCCATCTGGACAGTTCTCCAGAATTGAGGACGTTGACATTCACTCATACGATGGCATAATATGCGGCCACTAAAATAATGAAGAAAGGATTTTAAAGGATGAGCAAAAATGCCATGATTAAAAATGATTACAATGCAATATGTGTTGCATAATCCTATTTTTAAAAATGCTATCAAAAAAAATCTGTTTTGGAAGGGAAATCCTGGAAGAATATTACCAAGATGGCAGTCCTGGCGGGGGAAATCTCAAGCACAATTAATTCCTATTATAATTTTGAGAGTAGATGTTGCCAGTCCTCATTTCTAGAGAAGGGGCAACTAAAGCTCAGAGGCAACTTTTAGTTAAGTCCATTCATACATCCAAGAAATATTGATTAGGTAGCAGGGCGGGGCTGACTTTCCAATGATGAACATAACAGATGGCTTTTTAAAATGTATTCTGAAATAGGACTAAATGGATTAAAGGAAAAGTGTAACTGCTACTCATGAAGCCAACATTTAACCAAAGGAACAAAACAACACTAGTACAATTAAAGGCCCCAGTAGATTCCTTTTCCAACACACTCCGCCCTTTCCCCTTAGAGGTAAAACATTCCTGTAACTTGTGTGTTTATTAGTCTCATGCATTGCTGGGTTAGAGTCGATTTCATCTTCTTTTGCATGCTCACATCTTGGAAATGTCCTGCTTGCAACATGTGCCCTGTCAAGGTAAAAGCAGCACACACGGTCATTTCTTATCCTCAGCGGAGGTTAGGAAGAAAGGATCAGGCCCTGCAGGGCGTGTAGTCAATGACCTTCCTTTGTCCTGGGGGGTGCCAGAATCCTTGCTGCCCACTTGTCTCTCCTGGCCCAGCTGCTGAGATCTAGATAACTGTTCGCCAGAAAAGTCTCGTTGGTCCTCCCATCTCCTAAAGATATTCAGAGGACAGTGTCTGTTGATGGCTGGAGCCGGGGTCGTCAGACTCCTGGGAGAATGTGTCCTTGATCTCTTGCTCCTGCCTGTACACCTGGCAATCTTCTGGAGAACACTGGCCAAGGGCAGAGAAGGTCAGTTCTTCAGCCTCAGCAGCAGGGAGGAAAGTCATCCAAACACATTTCCACCGCGCGAGCCGAAATTACAGCGGAGCTTTCCCTTGCATTTTTTATGTCTTGGTCAACTTCTGTATTTGCAAAGACAAAAGGAATGACTATTTAATATGTGGAAGGAGAAGGGGAAGAATCCATTCTCTGCTGTGTTGTGGAATCTTCAGTCTCCTTAAAATATCTGCCTTGAATCTCTCGATTATGGGATCAACATTGTCCGCTGCTTCCCATTTGCCGTTGGGTAAGAGCTGTTGGCTCCTTGGACTTGGACAGGCCTGAGCGCTGCTGTTTACGGTCGATGGGACTTGGGATTTCAGTTTCCTCTTCTGCAAAGTGGGATAACCAGACCTACAGCATGGGAGCGCAGTGAGGGCTCAGTGCGATAACTAGGGTGCCAGACGAAAAATAGGATTAGGAACCAATGAGCCCAAATGGAGTGTTGTTAACTTGCCTCCTGAGGAACGGGAATGGGGTGACTGTCGATGTTGTAGAAGGATAACAGAGTTCTCTCATTAGGTAGACAGACGGAGAAGAGAAAAGGTGGGCCCTGAAATTTTAAGGCTTCCACCTGATCTCTTGTGTCGTTGAGAGTCTGAGTCTTGGACTCTTTGATAATGTTGACAGAGATATTGTTGTGTTTATGAATGTGAACAGAGGTCTAGGATCCAATTGCCCCCACAAAGTATGGGAGGGCCTGGGGAGGGAGGAGATTGTCTTGTGGGGAAGACAGGCAGGCCAACCAGGAGATGTGGAGACCGGCCAGTGACCCGGATTTATCCCAGTGCACTTGACCCTATGGTATTTACTTTATTCCCACTATACCCTGGCTTGTTCCTTACACACACACACACACACACACACACACACGCACACACACACGCACACACTGACTCACACTCTTTGTCTCGCTGTCTGCAGTGAATTCTGAACACACATTGACTTGCCTGTGTTTTACACTGACTGATGCCTCTCTCTGGGGAGGGCTCCTCTCTCCCTCTGGGGTCTCCTTCTGTCCAATTTTCAACCATCTTCAAGCCCAACTCAAATGCCAGTTCCCTTCTGAAACTTTCCGTCGCCGCTGGGCAGAGTCTGCTCTTCCCCCGGGGTCTGTGCGTGTGTATTCCTGGCACACGCTTGCACGCACGCCGCTGTTATGTTGACCACTCAATTCCCAGCTTTGCTGCTTTGTGCCTTGGCTGGTGCTTGTCATACAGTGGGCTACGGGCGCCCTGAGGGGCAGAGGTGGGTCTCATTCATCTTTGCATTGTTAGCGCCTAGGATGAATGAATGAACTTTCTCATTCACAACAAATGATTGATGAGCATCTGCTTGGCGCCAGGTCCTGTGCTGGGTGCCTCCGACAGCTGGTGAGGAGAGACAAAACTTCTCGTCCTAGTGGCCAGGCGACGACAAACATAACAAATAGGTCAAAGTATCTATTATGTTAGAAGATAGCCAGCAACACAATTTATACATCCAGGACAATTAGTGGCTGTGAGTAAGGGAGACTGGGAGAGCCAAGGGTGTGGACTGCAATTTAAACAACGGCAGTTAGGGAAGGCCTCACGAACAAGACACCTTTCTTGAAGAAAGACTAGAAGGAAGGGAGGTGGGGAGTCACATGAATAAGTAGGGAACAGCATGCAAGTCAGAGGAACAGTCGTTGCAAAATCCCCGAGGCAGCAACAGGGCTGCCCTGTCCGAGGTACTCACAGGGGGCCCATGTGACTGGGACGCTGTGGGCAAAGGTGAGACTCATGGATGAGGTCTGTGAGGTCACGCGGGAAGGGTGGGGGCTGGCACTGCTGAGTCCTCTTGGCTATTGCGGGGTTTGCCCTGGAGACGGCAGGCCTTTGAGGAGAAGCATCAGGTATGACCTGCTTTCCTGGACCAGCTGGCTCTGTGTGGCGCTCATGACCAGGGCACACGTAAATAAATGAATGTCTTCAGGGAGATGAGGACAGATGACTTGCTTTCCCTTTGACATGAGGAAGCAAGATTTTTTAAATAGTCCTGATTAGAGACTTTCAAGGAAGGTTCTTTCTGAAGGTCGTGCTGACTTCTGTAACATGTCAGCACTTCTGTTGGCTTAAGTGGAGATATTTCTCCTCCACAATTTTACGTTTAAATCTAGATGAAATAAGGACAAATTTTCCTCCTTTTGGTATTTCTCTCTCTCTGATGATGCTTCACCTCACAAGCTTGTGTGAGCCTCAAATAGAAATTTCTTGATCAGAAAGATTTGTTTTAAAGAAGCTTGTGAAAAATACACATTTCCTGAGGCTCCTCTCAGGACAGTTAGTTTGACATCTTCAGGAGAGAAGCCCAGGAGAGTAGATTTTTAACAAACTCCCAGGAGATTATTTTTTTCTTTTCTTTCCTTCCTCCCTCCCTCCCTTCCTTCCTTCCTCCCTCCCTCCCTCCCTTCCTTCCTCCCTCCCTTCCTTCCTCCCTCCCTCCCTCCCTCCCTCCCTTCCTTCCTCCCTCCCTCCCTCCCTTCCTTCCTCCCTCCCTTCCTTCCTCCCTTCCTTCTTTCTTCCCTCCCTCCTTCCTTCCTTCTTACTTGTAGTAATTATTCTACACATTAGAACAATTTCCTATGTATAGGTCCTCCATTCCATGTTAACACACCCTGCCCTCCACCACATCACCAGTGTCCAGTGCCACCGTTTGACCCCACCTCCCATTCCCTTTTGGTCACCTCAGTTCTGTTGCAAGTGTCCAAACTTGGTTTTGTCTTGTCTGTTCCTTTGTGTCGTCTCTTCACAACCCAGGAAATTCCAATAGCCAAGTCACTTCAAGGCACACGGAGGCATTTGTGTACGTGGAAGAGCTTTGCACACTCCGGAGTGCTTCTCAAGTTCTCAGCTCATGTTATTGTTGCTTTCCCTCCTTATTACAATGCACTTGGCAGGGCTGGTAACCAGAGTCAGTTGATAAACGCAGAGGCAACTTGATGAGTCTGTGACCTGTCCACAAGCCGCATGCTCCAAGGGAGCCATTTTGGATTAAATCTCTGCTGCCACCAGCTTCAAATTCTCACTTGTTTTTTTAATAAGGAGCCCTGTCTCCATTCTACACTAGACCCTGCGTGTTACAAGACTCTTCCTAGAGAGAAGTATAAAGAGATATTTCAATGAAGCCAGTTGAAAATTGGAATTCCTTATTCCTTACATTTAGCACTGAATAACTACCAACCATGCCCCCATAGATGAATTCACTAGCCTTTTACGTCCTGAAATGAATATTTTTATACTCAAAGTTTAGATGAAGAACTTAAGCCTCAAAGTACTTGAGCCCCTGTGATCTGTAAACAACTAGTTTTTCTTTTAAATCTTCTTCACATGCTTAGAAACAAAACAAGGCATCTAAGAAACTGCAGGATTGTACTCTGATATTCGTGATTCTCTGGTTGCAGAGCATGGGGTTTGGGGATAATGCTTTGAAACACAAAGGAAAGCTTCCCTGTGTGTTTGGGAGGAAATAGGGGGGATTAGGGGGCAGGCTCAAGGCTCGAGGTGAAGGTCAGAGTGAAGTTTGCCCTCATTACTCACCCCCTCAGGCTCTCTGGTTGACTGGCTCTCGGATGGGCACGCTTGGATCTGAGGCTGGAAGGAGCTGACACTGGAAGGTCCTGCCTCCAGGGTGAGGTGAGGATTAGCTAGAGTAAGTGAAGTGTCTTAGCTTATTAATCAAGTCTTCGGTCATTCACCATTCCTGGGTGCCTAGTATGTCTTAAGGAGCAACACACAGTGAATAAAGCAGATGGTAGCAAGACATGACTCCATTGGAATAATCATTCCAAGATGCTGAAGATGCTGTCAGCACTCTGCTTAGAGCCTCTGGGTGGGTGTATCCATCTCCAAGCTATCACCTGGCTTCGCTCCTACAGCCTTGTGCAAAGACTCAAAGGGGGCAAGTGGGGGCTGCCAAGTGTACCCCCCCACCAGGTTAGCCCTCAGTCACGATTCACTGATTCACTGATTCACTGATGTGAATCCAGAACCCCAGCTCCTTGCCTCTAGACAGGACACATCAGAGAGGCGCGTCACACCCCAGAACACCCAAGGACCAGGACTGTCTGTCAGCTGAACTACGTCTTGGCTCAGTTTTTTCCACATCCTCTCCCGTTTCCTGCACAACCTCACAAATTACTAGATCATTCGCTTAGCAAGTCAGTCAATTGCACAAGAGTGCCCGGGCTCCACTTTCCAGGAACCTGACCTGAAACCAGATAATTCTCGGAATGACTAGGGCGATGAAGAAATAGAGCAAGAGAGGTCTGACTGAGGGCCATCGGGGAAGGTCTCACGTTAGACTGGGTATCAAAGGAAGGGCTTTTAGAGGAGGAGACATGTGAACTAATTGTCTGATTAGTAGGGACAGTCGCCCACGCATTCACCTGGGGGAGCAGTGTCTCAGGGAACAGCGGTAGAGAGCTCCGGTGGCAATGAACTGGGCGTGTTTAAAGGCCTGGCCACCAGCGAGAGGGTGGAGTATAACAGGGGAGGTGAAGCAGAGGAGATTCACCCCCTTCTATGGAAGGAGGGGAAGGGTGCGGGCTGCATTCCAGCTATGATAGGAGGCCATCAGAGGGGTGTGAGATCGGGTTCAGATTTCAGGAGACTGGAGAACAGTAACTCAGCACCTAGAAAGAATAGTGGCTAAATAAATAGTAGCTGGAATCGGCACTGATTACCGACCCTCAGAGGTGTCTTAGGAAAGACTCCTGCACTGGGAGTGAAACTGATATGATCACCTTCCACGGGCTGATTCATGGACCCCTTAGGCTGGTACCCCTGAAGCCGACTCACTGGGGAGGGAGGACTTTTTATTATTATAGTTGTTGCATTTCTAGGACTTCTGAAAAGACGTAAGTCTCTAGAGCATCTTTCCTAGATTCTTTATTGACGCCTCCTGTTATTGATTTTTAAATATAGAAAGATGAGACATAGTCTTTCAGAAATTGGACAAGCACGTGTCTTCTTCCAATAGAAGGTGGAGAACTTACTAAGCAGAAGTGCCCAGTGGTGAGAAGTGAGAGAAAGGGCTCTGGTGTGTAGGAGCTGGGGGTCTGAGTTGGAATTTTCACTCAACTCAGGGAATGTGACTCTGGACTTTCATGGAAATCTTGGGGTGATCATTTTCCCCATAAACATCTTGTTATGGCACCACTTCTAGAAAGGGACTTAGTGCTTTGGCCTGCCTCACTTGCTAACCTTGGTAAAGTGGCTTGGCACTGGCCAGATTTGCAAAGGGCCAGTATTGGACACAAACAGACTGTGATGCAGTTGACCTTCCTTGTCTTGAAGCACTGAAGCACTCTCACTGGCTACTACTAAACGATATTTTCCTAAACAACCTCTATTCCATTTTCTAATTACAGAAGGAATAACCCACAGTATAGCAGGCATTGTAAGACCCAGGCAAGCTCAGCAATTATGAAACATATGGGCTGAGATTTATTGTGCATTAACTACATACCTACACATAGATGCCTTAGGCAACACATTTGATTCTCACCAGAACACTGCAGGGTAAAGACTATTATTATCTCCATTTGAAAGAAGCAAAAACAGGTTGAGTGAGGTCCAGTAGCTTGCTCAGCTAGGCAGCTGGTAGTTAGCAAAAATCAACTGTACTTAAGTTCCCTCACCCCCAAACTGGATCTCTTTTTAACCATTCAAAATGATCCCACTACTGGGATGAATTATCATTAATATTTAATAGATAATCAGCCATATTTTGTTATATAAGTAGTGCGTATCTGCATAAATAAGATTTTGTCCAATTTTATCATCCACTTACATGCCATTTCCAAGTCAAGATATGTATATGTCTATGTTGTATCTTTTTTTAATCTCCCTCTATGTCTGTATCATCTCTAGCGCTCTCTCTCTCTCTCTCTCTCTCTCTCTCTCTCTCTCTCTCTCTCTCTCTGTGTGTGTGTCTCTCTGTCTCTCTGTCTCTGTCTCTGTCTCTGTCTCATTATAATCTCACATACACACATGCACAATAGGATATAAACATTATAGATACTTATGCACCTATGAGGTACCTGTCTCATTCACCCCCTATTCCTGGATCCCTGGAGCAGTCTTTAAAATGCAGGGGCACTCGGTAAATATTTGTTGAATGGTGAGCTAAATGAATACTAGCTCAATCAGCAGCTTTCATCTATAAATACTTACATTTTTGCAGTCTGATTCTTCCCTTGAAGCTGTGTATCATGAATGTCAATGACCTCCACTAATTTCAGCAATACTGCATTTTTAATGGCTGCATCTGGTTATAAATGGGCATTTCCAGTGTCGGTTTTTCATTGCCACTTGGGAGCGTCTTAAACATTCTCTGTCCTCGGCTTCAGAAATGCTACCCTTTCCTGGTTTTTCTGTCCTCTTGTTGGCAGGTCTGCTGTGTGTTGCCTTGCCCTCTCCCGTCTTCCTCTCTGAGGAATGATGACCTTTCTCTGGGTTCAGTTGTGGGTCCTTGTCCTTTCTCTCTCTTCACACTTCCTGAGCAGCCACCCACATCCTCACCTCCAACGGGACCCTCCCACCTGCTGGACACATACTGGTGCTCGGTGCTCCCAGTTCATTACCCTCTCTCACTCCTCTTCGTGACGGTGCTTGGAGGAAGGTGCTGTCATACCTGACAGCATCCCAAGCCTGTCTGACTTCACCAGGGTCCAACAGCAGGAAAACAGAAGCGCTAGGATTTGAAGTCAGATCTGTTTAATCAAAACACACGAGCTGTCTCCTCTCTAGTCTCCAAAGGCCTTAACACAGAGCATCTCTTGCCCCTTAATAACTGCTTGCTGAAGGAGTAAGTCCTGGTTTGTAATCCCCAAGGACTACTTTTGTGAGCCATTTCTTCTGATGACATGTGTTCTCTCTTGCCATCTCCATTTCTCTGCCTTTTCCTCCCAATTCTTTCCCCCTTGATTTTGAATCCTCAAGTCTGAGCACTGGAGAGCTCTACCCAAATGTAACTGAATTTTTCAGTGGCGTTTGAGTCTGTCAGGTAACATGTCCTCGAACTCAGTTTTGGTTGCCTGGCAAGATCCTGAACGTAAGCCAGTTAAATCACGGCACTCTGCTGGATCAAGTAGTGAAAACAAGGGTGACTGGCTTTGAAAAGCCCTTTGTCACTGCTCGTTCATCACCTGCTACATTTGGGGAGCTAGGAGGGACACAGAGACTTTACGGCAGCAGTACCATTGCACTGCCTCCTTCTTCTCCCTTCCCACCCAAGACCCCTCCTCCCGTGTGGGTGCAGCTTCCCACCTGACCATGGGGAGAATGACTGTGAAGGCAGGAGATTCCAGCAACCATATTTAAGCTGCACTATGTGAGCATCCAGAAACTATCTACCACAATGTGTGCACAGAGATGAGATTTGGTGGGTCTCAGTGGTGCCATGATGCCTTCCTTTCATTCAGATGGCCCTTGCTGAACATCGGGAGAATAAATCCAAGCACATCTTGGGATGAGTGTGGGCAATGTCTCACATGAAGACTCTGATCTCAGAAAGGCTACCAAGTACAGAAGTGGTCTATTCCAGCTTATCCAATCAAACAATCTGGAATGATGGAATGTGTCTGTATGTTGTCCAATCTGTTTGCTCTAGTCACATAGGCTATTTGACCCTTGAAATATGAATAGCTTTACATTTTATTTAATTTTAATGACTTTAGCCATAAGTGCGGTTGTTTTAAGGAGCTCACATTGAGTAAGAATACCTGCAGAATGAGTAGGTGGAAGAAGTAAATAGTGCTTGATGTTGGGGATAAAGCCAAGAGCAAGCCATGCAGACATCTTACCCTCATGGAGCTCATGCTTTAGGAAAAAGGTAGAGAGTCATCAAATAATCATACAAATAATTAGCTAGAATCATGAAAATGCAGCAGTGGAAGAGCACAGCATGGGGGAGAGCACATAGTAGGAGCCATTCACTGAGATAAAGACAGTTAGCAGCTGTCCTACTGGAAGGTGAGTGGCTAATCCATTACTGTATCAGGCTGTCAGGATCTGTCATAGCTGTTTATGTCTAGATGTGTCTCTTTATATTTTGAGCTGAACTTGATCCCTCAGAATTCCTCTGTTGAAGTCCTAATTCTAAATCCCTCGGGACGTATAAGGAGATGGGATCTTTAAAGAGAGAAATAAGTTAAACCAGCAGCACGACAGTGAGCCCTGATCCAATAGCACTGTTGTCTTTAGAAAAGAGGAAATCTGGACACAAATATGCAGAGGGGAGGAAGATTAAATGGGACGCAGGGAAAATACAACTATCAATCAGCCAAGGAGAGAGGCCTCAGGGGGAACCAAACCTGCTGACACCCTAGCTCAGATTTCTAGTCTATATAAATGTGAGAAAATGATTTTTTTTTTTGCTTAAGCTACCCCAATTTGTGATACTTTGCTATGGTAGTGTGCACAAACATGCTCTTCACTCACCCATGCCTCCATCCACCCATCCACCCACCACCCACCCACCCATCCATCCACCCACCCATCATCCATCCATCCATCTAACCACCCATCCATCCACCCACCCATCCATTCATCCACCCACCCGCCCATCCATTCATCCACCCACCCGCCCATCCATCCATCCATCCATCCATCCATCCGCCCACCCATCCACCCACCCATCCACTCCTCTATCCTATAATTATCATCTTTTTGTCGTATCATACATTTCAAGTATTACTTATGAGGATCATGCTATTTTCTGGTCTTTAACATGTTATTGCTGACTTAAAATTGACACTATGATGGTTACTATTTCTTACCTCCCAGCTTGCATTTGACCCTTTATATTTATTTTCTAATTAATCCTCCCAACTAGCTCAGACATGTTAAGTAAAATATTCAAAATCAAAGTCTTGAGTCTATGTCTCTTGGCCTCTCAAAGTACTTGATGGTTTATCTCAAAGAAACCAGGATTGCATGTTCTTTTTTGCCCACTCAGCTTCATTCACAGAGGGCCCAAGTCAGGAAGGGGGAAGGTGTGATTAAACATAATCCCCTTCAGAATGGGGAAGGGATATGACCTGTTACTTCTACAAAACTCTGTTGACACTTTATATCTTAAAACATACTCTCCTGCTGTGTAGACTTGCTACTGTTAGGAAGAGAAAGGGAATAGGATAAGGAACATGACTTTGGGGTCAAATAGGACTATATTCCAACTCCATCTCTACCATTTACTTACTACCTAGTAACCTTGGACAAGTTGCTGAATATTCTCAATTTTCTCATCTATGGAACGAGGATAGTGATGTCTGTCTGCATGCGTATCTATCTGTTGAACAAATATTTTTCAACAATATTTTTCAAGAGTGACTTGTGTGGTTGGCACTGCACTAGATGGTGGCAGTAGAGCTGAGAGCAAGATGTGCGTTGTCCTACATGCAGCTTGCAGTCTAAGGGAAAAGTCAAGTATTCATCAAGTCATTCTAGGAGTAATCTACACTGGCGATGATAAAGGAAAAGCATGGTCTGTTATGAGAGCACATAGTAAAGGTCTTTGAGGACATTTTTCCTGGGATCCAGAAAATAAGGATGAGCCTGTCAACAGAAGAGGTGTGTGGCAGGCTCCCCACAGAGGAAGCATCCGTCTCGAATGTTCAGAAGCATGTGTGCTAGAGAAGCAGAGGTGATCATTGTTGCCAGATCAGAGGAGCTGGGTGGGCGTGGGGGCAGGTGGGATGGTGTCGCAGACCTTGGCTCCAGTGGCAGGTGAGAGGTGATTGATGCAAATCTCAGCCTGGGGCAAGGATTTGGTTTTAGCCCAATTGCAAAGGCAATTTGAGAATGGCCATGGCTAACACTTATTGGGTACTTGTTATGGAATAAGTGCTCTTCTAAGAGTTTACACATAAAATTTTGTGCATTCATCTTATACCTAGTGAGACTGGCACTTCCATTATTCTGATGGTAAAGAGGGCCACTATCGTGCTGTTAGTTTAACTGACTAGCTCAGCAGATTCAGTAACCTCACTCAGCTCACATAATTGATCTGTGTTAGCAGTTGAATTCATATATCCGTGTGGTTCTGAATCTCAAGAGTTTTTGGACCATTATTTTATACTGCCTTACTTGTTACAAGAGTTAGTACTGTTACCATTACTATTTCTATGACTAGCGATGAATTCTACTATTAATTATTCAGGACACTGGTTGAAGACAAGTAAGGCAGATGGTTCAAGGAAGGCCATTTCGATAAGCGTAGGGAATTGTAATGGGGTCTTGGCGGAGGAGAAAAGAGACTGGATCATACTGAAGGCAGCATGGGCAAGTGGTCAGTGGGTGGACAGCTACTAAAAGGAAGCATCAAGCGTCAGGAGAAGTCTGGCTAAAGTGACCTAAGAGGATTCTTGCTGAGCTGAAGACAGGTCAGGGTAAACAGACACTACCTGGGGCCCCGTGTTATTATGCAAAGTATGTTATTCCCAATTTTTAAGAGACAGGTATTCCAGGACCTGATGTTTTCTGCCTGCCTTCCCCTTACTTTTTCCAGGTTGCTGCAGGGATTTTATGCTGCATTTCAAAGTCAGGGATGAAAACTCTTCATAGTTTTTTCTTCTCCAAAAGCCTGTGCTGGGGACAGAAGCTGCGGAGAGGGACAGTGGCATCAGAAAGTGGTTGTGGCTGTGGTGGCAGGTCTGAAGGCACTGTGGTGTGGACTGGATGTTGGGAGGGGAGCACTTTGATCCTGACTCATACACATGGTGAAGATGGCAAGAAGCAGCTTAAATTCCCATCCGGGTGGAGGAATGGAAAACCTGTGATCTAGCAGGAGATCCCTACTGCTCCTAGGATTTTAAAGTTAAAATACTCAATGCATATGTTGGAGAAAAGATTCTTTTATTAAACACATTTTTTAATTAAAATATAAATACAAAAAACATGGAAATATTTTGAAAATAGATCAGTCTCCCTTCTACCTTAGCTGTCTGGCTCATAACCCTTCTCACTGTTAGAGATTTCTTGTGTATTCGTCAACATTTCTTTTTTAGATAAAATTTTGAAAGACTTTAAATTATTTGAATGTATTTTCTACACATGTACATTGTATGCACATCTATCCTCTTTTTAAACGTGAAAGAGAGAAAATGAAGCACAATGTTCTCTAGCTAGAACTTTGCACTTACTATTTCTGTATAAATAATTCAGAAAGATCTTAATCTTTTTTCTCTTCAAACAGTGGTACCAATCACCCATAAAATGGAGCAGTTCTTCTCTGCTTCAAAAAATTGGACAATACGCCACTTGATGAGTATTTAGGCTGTTTCCAGTCTTTTGCTGTTATGAGCTGCGTAGCTGTGAACTTTCTCATGCATATATCTTACTGCATTTCTGCTAAGATAAGGTAGATTAGAGGATTTGTACAGTTTGCATAGTAGAGGCTAAATTGCCTTCCCCAGAGTTTCCCCTGATTTGCACACTTAGGATTTCTTCAGGCTCTCACTAAGATTGTGTATCACAAATACCTTTTTATTTTCTGGCTATTAGTTTGAAAATTAGTGTCTTGTTGTTTTCATTTGAAGTTCTTTCATGATGAGAGAGATTAGACATCTTTTCATATGTCAATGAGCCACTAGATTTTTCCCCTTCCTGTGGTTACTTGTTTGTGTCTTTTGCTTTTCTTCTACAGAATATGGTCCCTTCTAAATTTATATGAAAGAGTTTTTATTCAATGAAAGAAATTGATCCCTCTGCCATTGGTGTTACAAATGTATTTTCCTCCATTGATTATTTTTCTTTTGACTTTATTTTGACTGGATGGGAATGTATCCAGATTTATTCAAATTCCTAAAGGCCTTTTTAATCTTTCACCTAATATCCTCTTAGTTCTTCGATTTATTCATTGAACAGTTATTTACTGAGCACATACTATGTGACAGGCTTTGTTTTATATTCTGGAAATAGAGATGTGAGTAAATATTAAAAACACTTTGTCCTCTGGAGAAAACGAAAATACAGTGAATGCTGGATGATGTTAGATGTGCCTGAGCAAGTAAAGGTAGTGAGAGGAACGCCTGTGTCCTGAGCTTGGGAGCGGCGGCGGATGCCGGTGAGTAGGGTGCATTTTCAAATTTTTATCTTTTTGTGAAGGTGACATCTGAGTTAAGACCTGAAGTCCCAAGGGAACAAAAGCCACATGAATATCTAGAAAGGCATTTTGGCTAAGAAAACAGTAAGTGTGAAGGGTCATGATAGAAGGAACAAAGTAGTCAGTCGTAATTGAGGTCGGGGATGTAACAAGAGTAGGGAATGTTTCCCCTAAGATTTGGGTGACTTGGGGGTTGGGTTAGGGAGCATGGAAAGGAGTGACCCAGAGAAATGCTTCAAATATGAAGAAGACTTTGTTGTGGACCTTCGGAAGTAGACTCAATCAAGGAGTAGAGGACCCCAGGAGGGAAAGATTCTTGGCTATTTATGGGGGGTGAAGGGGGTGCCACAGCTGCTGTTGGAGGCAGGATTCCTGGCACTGCTGCCATATTCACTCAGTCAGAGACAGAGAGTCTGTTTAGAAATCCATTAAGATGTCAACAGAGATATTAGTCAAAACAGTGAGGATCCTCATCAGAAGAGACAGAGAAGGGTGCCTAGGACCCACCTCTGTCACCACCAGGAAACAGAGACAAAAGGCCAGTGGAGATTCCTGCCCAATTGCTGCACACAGAGCTCCCGGCACAAAATGGGGTCACCCAGGCCTTTCTGAGGGGACCTTGTCCTGTCAGACAAATTGTTGATCATTGTGAAGCAGAAAAGCTAAAAGACGCGTGTACAGGTTATTCAGGTAACGGATGAGGTTACTTGCAGCTAGATGGTAGGAGGAGAGCATGGAGAAGAGTCCACCCTGCGTGCATCACGGAGGAGGAGCGGACAGGACCATGAAGGATTGATACGGAACATGACACAAAGAGAGCCGCCAAGGGTGGCTCCAGGTGTGGTCTGAGGAATGCAAGGGTGGTGTTGTCATTGACTGAGACAGGGAAGGGACAGATAGGGAGGCACCTGGTCAAACACTCAGCTTTGGACATGCTAAATATCAACAGCTGGTGTTGAGTAGGCAGCTGGATATATGGGTCTGACATTCAAAGAATGTTCTAGACTGGTAATGAAATGTGGGAGTCATTAGTATAGAACTGATGTTTAAAGATAAGATGAATGCGTTAGGGAATAAGGAGAGATAGAAAACAGACGTTCAAGGACAAAGCTCTGGACACCAAGAGGGTCCAGTGGAGGGATGGAGAAAAAAGTTCCCTTTACCTTCTGGGTATTCTTGGACCAGTTGAGAAATCAAATTAGCACCAGACAGATTAATAGGAGAAAAAGAACACATTTAATTATAAATGTAATTGTACTGCATGAATATACATTCGGGAGTAAATGGGACTTTTTATCCTGAATTAAGGTATGAGATAGGGGCTTTGGGGCTTCAAGGAGAGAGGAAAGGGAGTTAGATAACAAAAGCAGGATGCTCTGCAAGTGGATGTGTGCCCTGCTGTATAGACTGGTTTCTCTGATAGAAGACTTATTTCTAGAGATCATCTTAAACCTGGGTAATACTCCCATTTTCTTCTTCTAAATAGCAAAGGAATAGGTAATAGTTTCTCCCAAGGTTTACAGGGCTTCATTCAACCTTAGTTGGAAATAATCCACATGCTAAGGTAACACGTCTTGGAAGGCCTGCTCTGGGCATCTTGGAGAGTCCTTTCTTGCATAGGAAAAACCAAGAGTGTGTGACATCATTGACCTATAGACTCTGATACCCAGGGTGACTAAGACATTGCTGTCTGAAAAGGAAACAGGGTCCCAGGTAGAGAAAGCAGAAGAGAGGCAAAGCATGGACTACGTCTGTTGAGGTCTGCAGATGTCATTTGGCCCACTGTTTTTTTTTCTCTCACTAGAGTTTTGTTTGTTTAATTTAGTAGCATTATTTGCCAATATTTGAATATGGGGAGATGTCACATGTTCTGGTATCAGTATATTTGGCCACGTGGGCTCACGTTCCCATGGAGCAGCCCCTGGCCGTTGCCTGAGAGCAGCTACCCACCCAGAGAGCACTGTCTGGCCTGCTCCACTCATTTGTATCACCAGCTGCAAAAAGCTGTGTCTGAAAGCTTGTAAATTAGACTTCCTTTCAGCAGCTTCCTGGTGGGAACATCCTCTAGGCTGGGGGTCAGGAGGCCTGGGGTGATATCCTGATTGTAAAATCACTGTGCAATCTAGAGTCAGTCCTGTCACCAATGTGACCAAGGGTCCTGTTTGGCCTAGAATTGTGAGGTTTCCCAGAATGTGGGCCTTTCTCTACTAAAGTCAGGAGGGCCCTCAGCATGCCAAGATGGGTGTTCTCCACTCTCTGATCCCTTCACTTGCAGCCCACAGGTCCTCAAAGGTGAATCATAGAGCTGGGGGAGAAGCTAGTCTTTCTTTACCCTTCTAGGTCCCTATGGCTGGAAGATAATTAAATTTACGCGAGAGATTAACAAGACACAAGACAAATTTAATTATGCACTCAGAGGCCCACAGAAGACAGAAACTGTGATCTGCTCAGTACTCTGAGGCTAGACCATTTTTTTTTTTAAAGGGGGACGTTCACTTTGAGAAGGTAAAATAGAACTGTGAGCTTTCCGATTTAAAGAGGAATCTTGCAGCACATCTTTGAAAAGCAGGACCTTCCAAAACCTAGTCTGGGGGTGACTGGGCTGCCTCTCAATGCCAGGAACAGAGAGAAGACTGTTTTCTGGTTTGGAGGGCAAAGCGTTGTTCTTGCATCTGCTGTTTTCCAAGTGCCTCTGATTCAAAATATTCAGAATGTGACTCTGGCACATGCTGGGGCACCCTGTCCTTTGTCCTGACAGTGGGCACCCCAGTCACCCCAGTTCCTGAAGAGACACACATGTTCTATAAGACTGAAGGTGAAACTTGCAATAGAAAAAAGACTGGAATTTGACATCAAAGTTTTGTAAGAGTAAGCGGTGACAGACAGGCCTCAGTGATTGTCATCGTACTCGTCATTACTGTAGTTACAGTCATGGATTAGCAGAGCACTTATAATAATTACAGTATTATTTCTAGTGCATCATTCGTACATCACTATTGCAGACCAGACCCTAGTCTGTGTGTCTCCAAATTTTGAACCATTTGTCTCACTACTAAATAGCTTCCCTCCCACCCGTGGCATAAATCTGAAGAAACCTCTTCTGGTGGCTGGTATTACCAGGATTGCTGGCCTGTGACCCAAAGCACTTTGCCCCTTGCATCCTCCAGGTCAAAACTCCCCCATCAAGGGCTTCCTATGCCCATGAAGACTGGCTCAGCACACCCTCTCCAACACGA
Organism: Solenodon paradoxus; assembly: GCA_004363575.1. NCBI lineage: Eukaryota > Metazoa > Chordata > Mammalia > Eulipotyphla > Solenodontidae > Solenodon > Solenodon paradoxus. Next base: position 115,580 of record RJWH01003945.1, read on the forward strand.
CTGCTTCTAGTTATCTTGTTTTATGATGAGTGACTTAACAGCCTGGCAAGCCCTGGCTTTTTATTTCCCACCCTGTCTTCTGAAATTTGCAACCAAATGAGAAGTCATTTGGACTCATTATCTAAACCCCCTCATCTGTAGAGCAGAGACTGGGATCCGAAGGAGTCCACTCTGGCAGCCGCTCCCTTTCATGGGCTGCAAATTTAATTAGGCCTCCTTGTAATTCAGGCCTGGGAGTCTTCTCAGTCTTTTCTGCTGGGCTTACAGACAGGAGGAAGGAGGAAGGCTCTGCAGATCGAGAGGGGAGAAGGAAACTGTCTCCTGTTCTCTGAAGCTGAGCTGAGGTGTTTGTCTCAGGATCAGCCTCCTGGCTCTTTCCGTGGGAGTCATTTGATAAGACACATAGAAGTCACAGCCTCCTGTGAGCTGATCAGAGACACAGGAACATGAGTGCCCCTTCTCATTTTAGGGGTACTGACAGCCCTGAAAGGCCAGAAACCCAGCATCAGACCTCTCTGGTGAAAAACATGCTCTTCCTGGCAACTACTCATTCATTCTCTCCGTTTCTTTTTCACCCATGATGTTGGGCCTTTGCAGCAGGCCCACCCCTAGCTCCAAACTTTCTTTCCTTCACTTGGCTAATTCCCATTATTGGGGAAGAGGGAAATTTTCCCTGAGTCTCTTGATTTCTTCTTGGGCTGGTCAAGTCATCTAGTTGACCTCAGACAGATTAGTAGAAGAAAACAAAACAAAGCAAAGTTAATTATATGAATATGGGAATCTACATATTCAAAGCTTCTAGTGGCAATGCGGAAAAATAGGAGTCTATATCCTGAACTGAAAAATGGGAGAGTGGCCTTGAGCTTCAGGGAGAGAAGAGGGGGGACTCACAGAGGAAGAGAAGGTGACTCCCTGCCAATATAAACAGGTTCCTCTGATAGAAAGTTTCTTTCTGGTAAAAACCCTAATTCTGAGTAATAAGCACAATTTTTACTCTGCTGTAGAATTAAGGGAATAGAAAACATTTCCTGTGAGACTTCAGCCCTCAACCAATTTCAGCTCAAAATAATGTACAATCCAGTGACATGTCTCCGGGAGGCCTAGCCTTCCTTCCCCACTCGTGTGTCAAGAAACATCGGTTTCCAGGGAAGCCATTCCCCGTCCTTAGACGAGCTTAAATACTTTTGTTACACTGTCCCGCAGCACATTGTAGGTCGGTTTCCTTAACACCCTTCCCAGCTGTGACTTGTTTACTGCCTCTCTTCTGGGAGTCCAGAGGCTTTATCAAGAGTAATTTTCAGAACGTTAAAAACATTCATGTTGAGTCATGTTATGACTTTTGCACAAATATAAATTGAACATGTCATGATTTTATTTCAGTCTTTAATGAAGGAATCAGTAAAAATGTCAAACTTGATGAAGAACATTTTGGAAAACTGGGTATACGTAGGATTTTCAAAAGAAGGTTAGAATAAGAGTGTTAGGTTAGACAGAAAACCAAACAATGCTCTATAAGATAATAGAACAGTAACCTTCAGCACGATTTTTTTTCTATTGCCTGGAAATTAAAGACAACATGGAGTTCATAGCATTCATAGCATTTGGTCTCTAATCAAAGAATAAATAGCCAAGCAAATACAGAAACATACTCTGAGGGAAATCAATCCTGAGTGGGCAGAACTGTTAAATAATGTCCTGATAAAATGTTGAAAGGATATGCTATGCTTTTTCTTTGTCCTTCTATTTACATTTTGGATAACTTTTCTTAACAGTTCATATGGTCTGCGTCCCTTTGTGATGTTGCTTTAGCAACTAACCCAGTGCTTGATAGAATTTTTGCTGTACTTGGGATCTAGTGGAGAAGTTGTCAACTACTATTGAAATAAAAGAAAACTATATAGCAAGTTAACTTGAAGCCTGCATTAATCAACTCAGGCTGCCATAACAAAATACTGTAGATGGAGTCACTTAGGCAGTAAGAATTTATTTTTCTTACAGTTCTAGAGGCTAGAAGTCAAGGTCAAGGTTAATGCCAATTTGGTTTCTATCAAGAGCTCCCTTCCTGTCTTGCAGATGGCTGCCTACTTGCTATGTCCTCATATGATTTTTCCTCGGTGTGTATATGGAGGAGAGAGAGAGAGAGAGAGAGAGAGAGAGAGAGAGAGAGAGAGAGAGAGAGGAAGAGAGAGATCTTTAAAATTTTTTTAAATTTTACTAACACTAATCCTATCAGAATAGGGACCTACCTTTATGACCTCATTTAGCCATTCTTTAAGTGTAGTTACACTGTGAGTTTAGTGCTTCAACATATTCGTGTGTGTGTAGAGGGGGGATTATATACATTCACTTCTTTGCAAAGTCAATTTTGTGGTCAAATTATATTGAAATCAGGCATGATACAGATTTACCCACTTTTATACATGACAGGCTTCAGGACGTCTCTGTGTCTCTTTATTCTAATAAACTATGGAGGATTCACACACACCTTTGTGCCCATCCTATTATTATAATCAGCCCCTCTTCCAGATACACAGCAGTTTGTTGAGATCAGTATTAAGTGGAGCAATAAACACTGTTTTCTCTATTTGGGACCCAGTACTAGCAGGTAGAGTAGCAAATATCTCATTTTAATCTCCTCAGCATCCATTCCCCCTTTCTTCTGGTATCAAATGCTCATCTTCCTCTGAAGAGCCACATCTCCCCTGCTCTCAGTATGTGTGACTCAGAGAGCTTTGCTTCATTCTCACTTCCAACAGTGGCCACATGATTCAGGCATGGCCAGTCAGCACCATGGCAGGCCCACCAGTTGGCTTGTGGCCGCCCATGTGATTTGACCTGGCCCAATCAGAGCCTTCAGCAGGATTCTGTAGCTACTAAGAAACCTTCTTTGTCTTTTTCATTTTTTTTGAAGGAATACTCATCTTTTCCAAGATGAACCTGAAGGGACTGATTCACATTTTCACAGCCTTGTAGTGATACCCTGAGAATGAGGTCATTGAATGCTGGCTCTCTAAAATGTGACTGGAACAGCCTGCTCTTAAAAGACATAGTTGACTTTTACTATTGTAAGGGATCCAGTCTCTGTAGAACCTCAGAAGAGGCATGATGAAATTGAGATTTTGAATTCCTATTTAAAGTGGGCCTCTAACATGGAGACCTGGTAGTAATAGGTCAGGATTGTGATACAATGATTGAAGATTGGTAGACACAGCAAGAAGAGAAATTTGAGATGATGAGGGCTTCAAAGAGTCTTAGGTATAAACTATTGCTTAATAATTTATGTTGAAGAATGCATGGGTCTCTCCTGAAGTTCCTTGAATGAACAATCAAGTTATTTGCAACTTTCATCTTGTGGGGCAAGAGTTTTTTAAAATTCTGTTGATGAACACAGTGGAAGAGTAGAATCATGTTAATGTGGGCAGTAAACTTGGAATGTAGATGCTTTTAGTCTTCCAAGTCAACATACTGGAAGGTGGAGAGATAAAAGAAATAATTCCTGTTGGCATCATTTGAATTTTCGAATCCAGGAACACTGGAGCCAGAATGTGGGAGATTGAATCACTCTTTCTCTCTACATTAGAATTAGACCTTCAGGCTCTTTAACATGCAGCCACTATTCCTTCTAATAAACAGGGTGAGGTCTGTTTCCCAGCTCCATTGAGGGTTTGGACCAACAGAATGTGGGCAGGAACCGGTGTCGCCAGTTCAAGCAGAAATGCTAAAGGATTTGTATTTTCACTCGCCCCTTTCAAGTTGCCCTGATCAGCCATGAGATGATTCTGTTTGGGTTACAACTGCCGCTCCGGCTGGGTGCCAGCCTGAAGACCCACAAATCAGTAAGAACGTGAGTCCAGTCGCAGTCCATGTCAAACCCAACATGTGTCAGTCAAAATGTAGCTGCCTCATGGATGTACGAGAAAGAAAATTAAACATTAAAAGTCACTGAGATTTGGTTGTTACACAGTAAAAAATGACTAACATTTAGAGTTCATCCCTAAGCTTCTAGGTGTAAGATCTGATCACTCCTCCATATAGCTTTAATCAATTTGAGTTGGAGTCTTATTATTTAATAACCAGAGTTTTCTTCATTAGCGTCTTTTCATGGCATTGAATCGTCTTTGGCTTACATAAGCCGCTAAGACATCTTGGGTCTTTCTCATGGAATCATAGCCAAGTCTGCTCCTCTCCATCCTCTTCTGGAGCAATCGATTTTTTTAAGCAATATTTATCCCTGTTAATGCTCATCTTTTGGCTTGTGTCCAGTGTTCTAGTCTGGTAAGATCTTTCTCAATTTGATTCTTTCATTCTGGGGATTAGCCGTCCCATTCAGCATTTTGTCAAACACAAATTGGATGAGACTCCTCCAAGCCCATCATTTCAATGTCACGATTGTGTGATGTTGCACTAAAGGCTCATCTCTTGGTGACCCCAAACCACACAAATAATCTTTATGTAGGTCAGGGAGTGTAGATGAACGCCCTCAGGATAGAGCTTTCTTTTGATCCATATTTGCCACCGTAATGATCTCAGAGGACTCGTAAAAACCAGGAGATATATGTAGCAGTGGCCTGAGCAAAATTGTCTCTGATGATGTTTTCCAAATCTATCAATGGAGTGACCCACTTTTAAGCCACTAAGTGAGAATCAGTATTTCTACAGAAAAAATAAAATAAAATAAAATCACCAAGCTTTTAAATTTTAGCCCTGCATGTGATATAAACCAATTAACCTTGAATGAGTCATTGATAGCTTCTTTTTGACTTTTTGTTACCATAACTTGAACAGAATCTCTAAAGATCTCTTAAAGTCCAAAAGACTAAGTCAATTGCAAACCTAAACCTATTCAACCTACCTCTGCCTCCTAGACTATGTCCAAGGGGCATCTGAAAATCTGGAGAACATGCTTCACCCGAGTTTCTGTGATACTTTTCTTAATCCAGCAATGTATCGTATTGCAGTTTTCTCTTAGCTTTTATATTGGCCTTGCTTGCCTCTGGGCCCTTTGAGAACAAGGATCAATTTGATGTTATTATCAAAACACCTTCCCTTGTCTCTGGCACATAGTAGGTACTCAGCGAGCATTTGGTTGAATGAGTAGAAATTATTCGGAAGCTGTTGTGTGTATCTGTGCTTGTGTGTGTACTTGCACCTGTGCATCTGTGTGTGTTTGTGCGCACTTGCGCGTGCGTGTATCTGCCCACTTGTGTGTATCTGGGTGTGTGTTTGTGCGCACTTGTGTGTGCGTGTATCTGTGTATGTTTGTGCGTGTTTGTGTTGGTGTTGGGACAGCTGGATAATGTTCATCATTAGCCAGAAGCATTAGCTAATGTTAAATTTAAATTAAAATACACTCTTGGGTGACTACATCTTCAATTTCATGGTTGATTCCTTCGTGATTGACTTATTAAACTAAAACCAGGAGTTGTGAACTAAAATACCTTGAGGGACCAGGAAGGAAACATAACAAATAGCGACGGGTAGGTGCGACCAGAAAATGCCCACTGTCTCACGGGAATGGGTGAGCAGCACTGCTAAATGGTCTGCTTTTTCTGAGCTGCAATTTTTTTATGTTTTACAATGAACTTATAAAAAAATGTAAAAATTCCAAAGTTTTAGATTTTTTGAAAATTGGTAACCCTAAAGCATAGTTTTAAAAATATTTTGGGGTCAAATAAAATAAATCTGTCATCTTGACCCAACTCCAGGTTGTCCATCTGAGAATGTTTTATACCAGAAATGATCTATTAGTTCGCAATGAATATTTAACTTATAATAAGCAACCTTGAGTAATATCAAATACTTTGCTTATTGCTAAATGATGCAGACCCGTGTTACACTGGTAAAGATTCAGTTAAGGCCTAATTTTGAGGCCTAGGGTTAGATTTTAATGAATAGGATTATAAAGAGTTCCCCCCAAAAGAAATTTACAGGAAAGATTAAGGAATTAAAGACCAAACTTTAGAAACTCACACTTGTGTTTCACTAAACAAGATGGATTGCAATGAGTCAGTTTTGTTTCCAGGTAACTGATCTCTGTGATGGTTGAAATAATTCAAGTGATGTTTTACCCTGTAAAGCTTCCTAGCACACCCCCTGACCTTGCCCATTATGTCCTCAGTGGCTAGACATTAATATTCATAGAGGGAGATGGATCTCTTCACCTCTTACAGCATCCATCCCATCAATCATTGCTTTTGGTTCACCCTACTCAGTCCAAGATAAGAACTGGAATCTCTCCTTAAAAAATAGCCATGTTATTCAAGTCAAACAACTTCCAAAATGCAGAATTCCATCCAAGGGTTTCATTTTCTTAACCATTTTTTGAAAAGTGTATTTAATATTCATGCCTAATTGACCTAGATAGCAAATGGATAAAATATCTTACAGTCCTTTTTTAAAAAAGGCACAGAAGATCCTCTAATAATTCTGTAAGTTGTTGCTAAGAGGATCACTGCACTTAGGACTTTGCCTCCCTATGGGAATCTGAAAAGGTAGAATTCAAGATTCCTGAGAATGAGAACTCTAGCAAAGACAGATTGGTGAGAGAATAAAGGCAGGACTGCATGGAGTGAAAAAAAAAAGTGGGGTACTGTCCCACATGAGGGATCTGATCTCATTTGCCAACACCTAGAGAATATTTAATATTTTTCAAGAAGGTTAGGAATGCTCTATGGACAATGAATTCAAGACTATATAATAATTCAGAGGGAAATGATTCTGTAATTGATGAGTAAGGTCTGTTATGGATATCGGAGCTAGAAATTACAGTATGCATGCCATGTATATGCACCTTGTGACATCTATAGACTAAATAAATAAAATAGAATATTTATATAGGATCATCATACATTCCAATATGCCTGGCATAGTCTCAATTTATACCTGTCATAGATCAATTAATCTTTGTTAATTATGCACAGTACCTACACATACTCTTTTATTTTCAAGGGTATCCCAGTTTGGATAATAAATAATGTACAGCAACCTAGGAGAAATTCTTGCATAATTATCATTATCTCACTGGTTTACTCAAGAAGTATTCCTAAATCTCTCCTGTGGGACCCCAATCATTTTTTCTTTGCCACAATCTTTCTTTACCTGGGCTAGAGTTTTCTCAATATGCTGCTCAAATATCTTAACACAAGTGACACAGCCTTTGTGTCTTTTGACACCTGTATGATTCATACTTCCCATCTAAAGCACTCCGTGGTATGTTCTGGAATAGAGTCATAAGCTCACACTTCTAAAGTTCTGACGATTTTGCCCTTCTTACTCCCCACAATAACTCCTGGAAAAAATTAAGCTCAGCATAACATGTTACACACTTTAAATTTCCACAATTTAGCCATCAAGTATATTCAACAAAAATTTTAAAAAATCAATTAAAAAATGTAAACGTCTCTCTGAATGGAACTCCTTTGTATTTTCTGCCGTACTGGGTACCCTCTCTGCATCAAGTAAGTGCTGGTCCAAGGTTTTTCTACAGCGGATTCCTGAGACATTAAGCACTGCCCCTAATTATGACCATAAAAAACATCTCCAAACATTGCCAAGTGTCCCCTGGAGGTGAAGCAAAATGCTCTCTGTTAAGAAGTATTGAAATAGACATTCTAAATATCAAGACAAATAAACTGCACTTTCTGTTCCGGAACCAGTCATATGGGCAGACACATTACTGAGCAAGTACAGAGCAAAACTAAGTGAACACCCTGGGAAGGGTTTGGTTAAAGTCCTGTGGGAATCCAAGATGGGGTGATGAGCTTCTTGGACAGTCCAGCAAGGTTTTACAGAGGCTGTGCCTTTGGGACTGCAAATAATAATTCAATATTTTCTAGGTGGGAAGGAAGGGAAGGACATTCCAGGCAGAGGAACAGCATATGTAAAGGTGCTGAGGTATGAAAGAGAAAAGTGCGTTTGAAACCGAGTAAGAAGTCCAGAGGACATAAAATGATGGGCACATTGGAGAGACTGTTGGAAAGTTAGGGATAAGCTAAGGACCTAGATTTGAGCCCCATTCAGAAAACTTGTGAGGATCTGGAGCTGGACCTCAGTAACTGGGCAGCAGAGAGTCAGAGAGGGCTAATGGGAAGCATGTGGTCAGATCTGGGCTCTAGGGACCACGTGGGTATTGGCTAGAGGCAGGAGAGCCAGGTGACTGCTCAAGGCAGGAAGACTGGGACAGAGGAAGCAATGACACACAGTGGGGCAGGAACTAGCACAGCGATGGGTGATGGAGAAAAGAAGATGGACTAGCTCCCACTTGAATAGACTTGAGAAATTTACATTCTCTAGGCTCCCAGCAGCAAGAGATACAGTTCTCCAAATAGATGCACCACCCCTGGGTTTCCTACATGTCCAGTTCTAGAGAGTCCCACACAGGAAGTCCCCCCACCTACAACCTCCCTGAGACTGTGACCCCGCCATCCAAGAGCAATTTGTGCAGAAAGAGGAAATTAAATAATGACCCACAGTTGGAGCATTCCTCTGAATCTCTTTCTTCCTCCTTGGTGTGTTCCTGTTCTTTTCTGCAGCTTGCCTCCTGTTCTGAGAAAAAGGGGCCACAGATGACCTGCTGCAGGACCAAATCACCATTTTATAGAGTGGAGATTGAGTAATGACAGTGCTGATGGTGTCTGCGGTCTCTGGAACAGAGAAATGCCCCGAGGATTTCCATTCTCCACTGGTTTTCTGACCTCAATTTACAAAGCAGAATTAAGTTCTGGAAACCTCAGAACAGAACAAAGTAATGGAACTGCTGACTTTTAATCACCGGTAGAAACCCCAAGCGTTGGTGGACCTCTAACCTACCATTCAGGCCTCTCTTTTAAAGGAACGTTTTACATCCGGGACACAGTACCTGAAGTGATTGCTATTTCCTTTCATTTTCAGGATTCATTCAATCAAAGACGTATTTTTAAAAACAGACGTTGTACCATGACAGCACCAGATACTGGGAAAACAATAAACAAGACTGACCCCATCTCTGCTCTGACGGCACTTACTTTTAGGGAGAGTCAGAAACAAGGAAAGAGCAGTTAGAGCTGTGACAATACTAAAAAGAGAATGAGCCACCTTCTCTTTATATAACTAAAGGAAGTGGATCCCAATTTTGAAGATGATTCTCAGATTTATTTTTTCAGATCACAGACATATGAAGACTATAAACAAAATTATATCCACCTCTGGCGATATTTGGAATTGACTTAAATTGATTAAAGGCCATGGGTCAAGAGTTATCATTTTCTTACATCGCTAGAAAGCCAGGGTGCAGGGGAAGAAAATTAAAACTCTTTTTTTTTTCATAGCTAGATGAAATTTGGTTTCTTGGGGCATTTTGGAAGAACTGAAGTTACCGTATTAAAGTAGAAGTTAAGCCTGTGTACCCTGAAGCCAGAACTCATATCCAAGTCTGCTTCCTAGCCTATTCACTAGCCCTGAGACTTCGGCAGGATCTTTGAACTTTCCACATCTCAGTGTGTCAAATGGGATCGCGCCCCACTTCTTAGAGCTGCGAGCATTGGATGAGCTAATGCATAAAAAGGCTTATCAAAGTGTCTACACATTGAAAAAACAATATAGTAGATGAAGGAGTTGTGTGGCCAGGCTGAGTGGGAATGGCAGAACTGGTCTCTGAGCAGCAGCGATTGGCAGCCAGAGCTTAAATGCAGTTGGTTCAGCTGCAGCTTTGCTAGCTCCTTGCAATATGAGCTTGGGGCATTTCACTACCCCTCTGTGAAGTTGCTGCTTCTTCTGCAAACTAGGGAGAATGATGACCATCTTTTGAGGGCATAATGAGGGTGTGAAAAATGTATGTAAAACCTCCAGCATGGTGGCCATATGCCTTACAGGCTCTGCACCCACCATCATCATCTGTGTTGGGGTCAAGTGATGTTTTTCATTGTTTAGCATTCTTTTTTCATTTCTATCTAGCTTAGGCTATATTACCTAGAGGCAGAGTTTGCAATCAGGTCTCTCGTGCAAATGTTTTGTGGTTTTTGTTGTTTTGTTTTTCTGCACAAGAGATCCTTTTGAAGGTGCCAGGACAAACCTGCAATGGAGTAAGGGAAGCTGGAGGGAACAGAGAGGCAGAGGTGCCCCTGAGCAGTGTCAGGTGACATCTGACCTTGGCTGGATCCAGCATGGAGCTCTGCAGCATGAATTGCAACACAACTTTTCTTATCCTGAGGTCAGGGAGCTGGGCTTTACACCCCCACACTACTCAGTCAGTAGTTACGCAGTCCCAAGAGGAAGACATAGTTCCCCAGGCATGTCTGGCAAGAAAGCATCTCTGATAGCAAGGTGTTCTTACAGAGAAGCCTGCAAATCAGCTGCTAGCAGCCAGCATACAGCAGCTGGGAGGAGGCAGGGGCCAGATATGAGAATGTGGGTGGGGCACCAGCAGCATCCCTTTACTGCATCCTTCTAAAGCTCTGATTTTCCTCTGGGAGGGTCTCTGCTACTCTCAGTCTGACCCCAACTCCAGGGATCAGTTTGTGACCTAGGACTTGGACCAAGAGAGCTTTGGATTTACCTGGGTACAGTGATTGGTTAAGAGAGGATCATGTGATCTTCAGAAGAGCCAATGAGACACAAGACTAGGAAAGTTTTGCTGGGAATGCTGGGAGAGAGCTGCCTGGTCTTTCCTGCAGATATTGCTAGCAATTATGGGATTACCTGCTGGACCAGGCAGGGGCCAGATATGGAGTCTGGTGGATGGTAGCATCAAGTGACAGAAACAAGGGAGGATCCAACTGCATCACTGGAGCAAGATTGGCTGAAGTTTAGTCTACCCTGCACTTTGAAGTTATGGGAGTTCCTTATTTCTTTCTCTTTTGCTTAGTTCTTTGAGCTGGAGGTTCTGAGGACTTTCAGTATGCTCCTGTCTTACAGCATCGCTGTGGTGGACCCAGAAGCACTAAGCAAATTAGCAGCAGTCAATCAGCACACATGATTATTGTCGTGTAAATAAAGTTCTCCCCCCCGCCCCCCACTGAATGAGCAGAGCTTTCAAAAGCCTGGGCAGCTTTCCAAATTAGGTTTTATTGTCTCAGGCCCAGAACAGGCACTTTAAGGAGTTCAGAGGACACTAGCGTTGCCCCTACTGCTGAGTGTTTCCTGCCAATTGTCCCTGACCCCAGAGGTCCACGTGTTAACAAAATGACCTTCAAGCAGAGTGGCCCTTGCGTGCCTCTCGGCCCAAAGTAGGCCAAAGGAAAGGCAAAGAGTGGGGTGGGGAAAATGTCCATGTCTGGGATATTGCCAAAGGGTAAACTGAGGCACATTATATTTTGTGAGTTTATCTGAGCAACTATCAGTTTGAATCAGTCATTGCTACATCAGAAGTGGTGATGGATCCTGGGGGGGAAGATTTTTATAGAGAAAAAGGGGCAGAAGCAAAGCAAGGAAGCTATCTGACTGGCTCCAGCTGAAGCCGTTGTCTTCCTTGGGAAAACTTATTTGGCTGTTTGTGAGTGGTTGTCCTTAAGTTTTCATTTCTTAACCTTGAGGCATTGCAGGCTCAGATCTGATTTGCTTCTGTAAGCTACTAAGGCCTGAAAACCATCTCAGACTAATGGCCTTGTTTAATTAGTTTAACACTATGGATACAAGCAGTTTGCTGACAACAAAACCAACAAACCCTTTTAATCCATGCAGACACCTACTGATAAGGCAAAATGCATTAATCTCACTCATGGTTATTAGCATATTAAAGAGATTTATTGTATTTTAATTTCCATTTCTTATTCCTTTTTTAAAAAACATCTTCATTTTCT